>JAUMHR010000081.1:10766215-10786790 GCA_032361145.1 Enteromius fasciolatus
AAAGTGGGGAGTAACTGCACTTTGCATCAGTGACACGAGGGTACTGAAGTCTTTTACTCTGACTGTATTCAAAACCGAAGAGTTCACTGTTCACACTTGCACTTTGTACTGTCATCCTTCATTCGTCTTAACCCTCGACAATCTTCCGTTTTAACAACCTAAAGTGTATACACTGCAACTCACTCAAACACTGCGCTCTTCTTCATTTTTTTCTGCTGCATTTTTGACGCAAGCGAAAAGCCAAAATAAAAGTCTCCCAAAAATAATCTTTTAAAAATAATATACCCGTTACATATAGCTTACTGCAGTGCAAGTCACGATTCAGCTGCTTCTGCTCTGCATACGCGCTGCTTACGCGTGTAGTGTGGAACCGGCGTAAAGGTAAAAGATTGTTCTCATTGCAAAGACAAATATTATGGTATGTTTCAGCTTGATTTAAGCCACCATTATTTGGCTGTTAATAAACAGACATATTATGAAAATTCTGTGTCCTGTTATTTTTCTTTTGGTATGCATTTCAGAAAAAAACATTTCAGGTGTAGTTGCAAATAGTGATTATAGTGATTAATCATGATTAATTTGATTAAAAATTGTAATCATTTGACAGCCCTAATAAAAATAACTCAGCATGGGAAATCAGCGATTTATTGATAGCACGATCATTCAGCAATGACTTGAATCTCGTAAGATGTTTACAAATTTTCAGTGACCTTAACTCACAAACTCTGACCCACCGTGGTGTCCATGTAGGCAAAGTGAGCTTGAGCTAGTTTGTATTCCATAAAAAGAGTCCTGAAATGGAATAAAACATTAAAAGCGAACTGCAGCATAAATATTCAAACATCTTATAAATCTTTCTCAAACATCACCATCTGAGGGTTATTTTGTTTTTCTCTTAGAAAGTGGGTGTTTTTTTCCCATCATCCTTCTGAAGAGGAGCTCAAGTGGTTACATTGTCCTCTCGGCCCGCTGTGCTGCAGTAGGGATAAAAACTAAACCCCCATTTTCACTTCTCACTTTGCTTTTTTTTCCCCTCCGTCTGAAGTGGCTTAGCATTAACAACACCTTTCATTTGGGGTTGACAAATCCCCACACTCCATCTCACAGCTCATTAGCTCAACATGTTATGCCACAAGCCAGCGGCCAGCGTTTTTGAGTCCGTCAGGCGCTTGTTGCTGGAGAGTCTTCAGTAGCACTGGGTCTAGGTAGAACCCACTTCTCCTGGGGCTTTCCCTCTTTTCATTTATTCTTCTGCTGCTGAAATGTAGGTCAAAGCCCAGTGCCCCAGTAGGGCAAGCCCATAACGCTCTTTCTTCATCTCTTCTGACCTTGCATGGATCAAGCAGAACTCTGCACAGGAGTTTTGGTCTTTAAATTAATCATATTTTGACAATACGCTTCTCTTGGTCTTTCTTTGAAGAACGGCTCTTGTGAGCATGTTAGCTCGCTCGTTTCTAATTGTGTATTGTGCAATTAATCCTTTAGAGACGGCACGCACATACGGGAAAAAAGGTGATCAGGGCTTATCCATTGCTGATAATGATAATGCCACATCTTACTTTCAAGTAGGAAACTTACATTAAAGTGTATTAAACAACCGCCAATGTACTCGTTCATTTTTTGTTCTTTTACTTTTTTCTTTTCCGTCTCCTCAGACTTCGTCTGCCATAATTAACACATTCCATGTGCTATAATTAATACAGATGACTTAAAAGGGATAAAGTAAATTCTTAAGAGTGTGGAAAGGGCTGTGGGAAAAGCAGAAACAGAACGAGGAGAACTGTAATTAAACGGCGGAAGAAAGCCCATTGAAACGGGGTTTTAAAATCTCACAATTAGTGGAATGGCTGAAAACTTCATTGCAAGTCACGTTTTTGGGAAGTTGCATGCTCTCTGTTGTTTGTGTTCTCAGGGTTGTTATTCTCCACTGGGGAGACTTAAGAGTACAAATATTGGAAAGGAGCGTTTCAGGATCCAAGTACAAGTCAAAATCTATGCATAATATCACAGGCATGCTGTTGCTTTTCTCAGAAAATGATTTCTCTTTGTCTCTCAGTTTGTAAAATTTGTAGCAGTAATGCACTTACAATAGAAGACAATTTGGCAAATGCCAGCAGAAATGTGAAGATTATATTTTTTATATTAATTCCTTTTAGAGGGATCTGTTTGATGGAAATTAATTTGCCTATTGTACGAGTGCCTCCAGTGCAAGTCATTGACAAAGAGTTGTACATCATCACAGCATAGGCCCTGTCCACAGTTGTTTGATGTCTGAAATCTGCCTACACTGGTTGTGAGCGGTGATATAAACTTGCATAAGCATGCACAAGCATGATTGAACAAGATCAACACATTTTCAGTGACAACACAGCACTTACTCATAAAGGCAAGTGAGACACTCTCATCCTTATCCTTACAGTATTTTTTTTTATTGTTGAGGCTGACAATGCATGCCATACAGTAGATGACGTCCATGCACTTAACAAAGTCAAGTTAAATGCAATACCATCTAAAGATATGCAATTTAGACTACTGGGTTTATATAACTATATTCTGTTTAAAGCAAGAACTTGTATGAAACTAAGAGGATATTGTCCTATAAGTAGCTATCAAACTAATGAAGAAACAATATTTTCATTTGGGTGAACAAATTGATAATAATCATATTTGACAAGCCATAAACAGTGCAATCAGGGATGAACTGGGAGTAAACAACAGCTCAGTAGTCAGGACCTTAACAAACAATTGCCTGACATATACTATTCAGTTCATAAACATCCAAAATAGATTTTTTTATACATTGCGAAGGCGGTGTGATTAAATTGAACAATAAACAATGCATCCCTTTCCCCTCAGCCCTCATAAATGCTGTGATTATGTGATCTCTCTTAATGCTGACTGGAAATAGCAACTGCATCGTGGGTTATTTCAGGATATGCATCCTTCCCTTACCAGATGTTAAAACTTTAAAGTTTACATTAAGTAATAATGTACATGTAACAAATATTGTATATCGCAATAAACATTATCCTTCCCTCTTGTCAGTGTCTGAGCATTTAGTACTCAAACAGATTTTTATATTAATAATGTCTTCAAGCAATTCCAAATATATTTCACACCAAAACTGTATATAGTTTGCTAAAAGTCAGAACCTTTCTGCAGATTTGGGTCAGTCAGAATCGGCAGAAAATCATGTGGTGTACGATAGATTGCTGCTTTGCGCAAAATGCCGCAAGCAGAATCCTTACGCCAGCCTTAGTTGTAAATTTATATTGTCTCTTGTGTGTCTCATGACCGATCGCGTCATGCTGTTGTGAAATGCTATTGGCTCTTGTATCTCAATGTCAGTTGTATGCAATATATATAGTACTACCCAGTGCAATTATGTCACATGACGAAAAGAACAAAAGACTCCTGATATTGTAGGTTTGTCAAAATTGTATTATATAATAATTCATATGATAAGAAATATTATATAATTAAATTATGACTAACATACATCAATTTTCAAATCACTTATCCTATGTCAGGGAATGCTGGACCATTATTATAATTACTGAAGAAAAAAAACTTGGAAGGAAGGCAGACAGTGTGATTAGCATGTAATTGTTCATGAATGACCCATCACTAGTGGGAGCTGCTGTAGTAGCTTCTGGAATACTGGGCATGTTAAGACGTATTTCAACTTCCCAATTACACTTCTGCTAACAGGGTCTGACAGATGTGCGATTTCTATGTATCTGGAATAGTACTGCATTACAATCAGGTAATTAAAGCTGAGTGCTGTGACAGTCTCGCAGGCAGTTCACTTCTCATTAGAGACCTTTGCATGGTGCCAGACAGTTAGTCTGACAGTGTTTGCACTCTGTAACTTTAGTCTTCATATCACTACTGATTCCTAGCCACTGTACATACTGTGCGCTAACCCTAATGGGCCTTGTAATTCTTTGCAAGAGTTCTTGCCATGTGTTTTTTTTTTTTTTTAATTGGCAAGTTAGCTAGAGCAGATATTTCAACTGACTAAAATCAGTGTAGTTGGTAGAGCCCATTTTGGTTGCAGTGCTGATTGAGTAAATTGAAAAAATTTGGAGATTTAGGATGTTAGCTAACATTGTGTCGCGGATGAGGTGAGAGACGTTCGGATTCAAGTGCAGGTTGTTTATTGAAATCACAGAGTGAGACAAGCAGGGTCGATCAGGAGCGTACAGGCGTGGAGCAGATAATGCATAAGAGTGGTGAGTGTCCAGGCGAGGGTCGGTAACAACAAACACAATCCACAGAGTAACACAGACGCGGTGGTCAAAAACAGGCAAAGCCGGCAACAGTAGATCAAACAACAGAGATTTACACAAATAAACTTACGACAATGAGACCGTGAAGACATACAAACACATCTGGGTTTTATACACGCAGAACTAGGTCAGTGGGAGGAGACTAGACATGAGTGGCTATGGCGACATACAAGGGGGCGGAGACATCAATGGGGAACCGTGATGAGATGGGCGGTGACAAGAGTTCATGAATGAAAACAGACACAAAACAAACACAGTTAGCTGGGTGCTGGAGTGCCATGCCCTGAGCTGGTCGTTTCACATTGTCAATTTTCATAACATTTGCAATTTTCGTAAGCTGTGCTGTCATTGAAAATGTCCCAGGGACCATTGAAATGCAATTAAAATAATATGGTGATACACATCAGTTTTCAATTTCACACAGTAAACCAAGCTGTTTTGTACATCTTTATCTCAGCCAGCTGTTTTTGCCGCTGGCTCTGATGTCTCTATGCACCTTCTTTTTTATCGTAAGCGTGGGCTGTAAATTTGTAAATTTTATATTTCAGGCTTCATCTGCTTCCAGCTATTTTTAGATGTACAAAACAATTCATCTTACTGTGTGCTATTGAAAACTCACCATATTATTGTATTATATCATCTTAATTATGAACACATTACCAGAAAACATCCTATAAAAAAAAAAAAATAAGGTGAATAGTGGTTAGGCATTACCTATAATTCGTCATTAGATAAATCTAGTGGGCAATCTTTGGTCTCATTAATCTATCATTTGCCCCAGAGCAAATATTTTTGGCTTGGAGCAAAGTTTTGTAACTGTAGGTTTTTAGATATCTTTGATGCTTCATCAGATTGCTGCCTTTGCACTTTTGACTGAAATTCTTAACAGTTAATAGTAAAAATTAAATAGCAGTATTTTAATAGTAGTATTTGTTATTGAGAAACGATCTGTGATGGGGATTTTAGTTACATTGTTACACCAAATGTGGCGACAAGAGACTATCTTTATAAATGAGTCAGCAGCAAATACTTTTATTTTGAAAGGGACCAAAACAAGGTTGTAATCAACATTATTTTTGCTTTCTTTCAACCAAAAGATGCGTCTGACAACAACACCCATTGAAAATCACCCCGTATCAGATGAAAGGATAGTACAACAAAGGTATCACTTTCCTCAGTGGACATTAAAGCTTTATTTTATTGTGAATATGAGATGGAGCTATTGAATTAATGCCGTATTAGATGCAGTTAATCAATCTTGCACAGTAATATACTACTATAATACTCTGCATAATACCAAAAACTTTTAACTTCAGTAAAGAACTCTGCGTTTCCTCTACATTCTAGTTCTAAAGTTACATTTTGAATTGGTAACAGAGGCTTGGGCTCATCTGTTAAACTGTCAACTTGAGATCAGAATCTGTGGTGGAAGGAAGTAGTTCCACAGACTTGTGCTGTCAAACTGTTGCTCGATATCAGCACAGCTGTGATTACAGAATATACACATCGGGTCATGTGCACCAACATCTAGTGCTTTATCTCTATGACACGTGTTTGTCCTTTGTCTGACCAAAACAACAGCTCTCTATAGAGCTCTCTAAAAAGCTTCAAGCAAATGACCCTTATTGGGTTGTAATGCGGGAACGTCCATGCTTGTCCGATCCCATTCCAGTCACACTTCTGTTCTTCACCAACACCTTGTCACAATCATCCTCATTAACGACAAACTTCTGTTTCTTGTCCCATTCCAATCTGCCTTGAAGCAATAGTGCTATATTTATTTGTCACTTTATGAAACCATGTTAGTGCTGACTCATAAGTTAACATGCAGGGAACATCAGTATTGTAGGTACTTGTTATGAACAAATATTATTACAAAATATATGCAAATTGGGGAGGGGGGGAATGACAGAAGTGCAGAAGTGGCGGTGTACTAAACCATCAATCAAAGTGTCATGTTTGATGGATTCATAGCAGAGGGCCTTTGCATTATTTAAATTGTACAATATTTGCATTTGTTTTTTGTTTCGTTTATGATTTGTTGAGAAATATTGTCTTTCATGGACAGCCCTGTATGTAGTATTACGCAGATATCACTTACAAGGCAATTTTTCCCTATATAATAACTTACTTACACACAAACGCATACATAAAAGACACACACTACACATTACACTATATATAAATAGTATAAACAGTCCTCACTTTAGATGAGCTCACAAAAACAGACGGCTGGCAACTACTAAATGTTTCATAACTACCTGACTTAAATATGAATTACAGCAGGAACATGTGTTAATAAAGCATTTATTAACACACTAAGCAACAATTATTTTGTGTCTAAATAATTCGATTTAATAATATACATTTATGTAATTTATTCATTCTTTTACTAAGACTTTCTTAATAATCTTATGAAACACTGACAACTCCTAAATAACATAATAATGTAGAAATTATAAATTGATCATTAACTAAGTATGAAAGTACAATTATTAAACACCATATGCTCAAGAACATAGCATGCAGTAGATAAACTGCTTACTAGTGTATAGCAATGAAAAAGAACAATGCTTTATAAAGGATGAATTGAGTATTTACTAATGCTTAACTAATGATGAATAGTGTGTAGTTGTTATAAAGTGTGACCCCCACCCACACCCACACTAAAAACTAAAACTTCTACCTGTGGCTTCCAGAATATTTATGGAGAAAAATAATAATAAAGTAAGAATGTAAACAAAACTTAAACAGCAACCTGCAAATTTTAAAGTTCACATTACTGTAAAATGTACATTAAATATCCCATTCGATACTGTATTGTAGATGAAAAACATTCATCATCTCAGTCTCATCATCATTTTTTCTTCAACAATTCAGAATTGGTTGTTTATATATATAAATATTGACAGATGGCTGTGCGTTCATTTTAATGCTATGCATAAGTCTTTGTGAACTTGCATCTCAGAGCACTTTTATTATGTGAAATGAATGTAAACAAAATCAGTTATTTCTTGAAAACAGAACAAAGTATCTGAACCTGAAGTTTTTCACCATAAAGCCTACTGTTTTTGTTGTTGTTGTTAACCATACAAAAATCTAAAAACTGTAAATAACAACACTCCTCTGTCCTAATATAGTGTTGTGAATTTCTAGACAACAAACACTTCCCTTATCCTTTAAACAGTATTTAAATATGAAAAATTTGTAATCCAAGGCCTTGTCCAATATGTGTCCCAGCCTGTTGAGTGACAAAAAACAATCTGCGATACATGATGCATTCTGAGATTGTGTTTATTCTGCCATTAAACGGCGTTGGTTGTATTTCCTCTGCTTTTGTAAGCATTGAATATGATTGTAAAAACCCTACTTGAACTCATTCCTGTGCTTTCTGATGTAGATGTCATTCGGTGTCATCGTTCACTTCTGATGGTATACGGACGATTTCTTGGGAACTGAAGTACCCATAGAATTTTAATCTGAAACAACTTTAGATTGAAGTCTGGCGCTTGCTAAATAAATGATGTACACCGGCATGCACATGACAAGCATGACACGCTTTAATGCTGAAAACTCAACCCGTCATTCACTGAGCTGCAGCCAGTATGATTTCCTGCCATCGAGGCAAAACCTTCTGCTGAAGGCTGGAAGGCATTTGTAATGAGTGGTTTTATCTGACTTGTTTTCTCCCTTTGTGCAAGAGCTTCTTGACATTTCTGATTGACTGAGCAACATAGATTTCCGTCTGTTGCTTCCCAAATATCTTTCCAGCAAATTGGACCTTGTGAAGCGTGACAAAAAGCTTATAGTTCTCGGTTGTAATGCAGAACATAAAACAAAAAAAGAGACACGTCCTGTAATTGTTTGCTGTCACATACTCAGTTACAGATCCCGCTCAGCGATTAATGCGGCACTCATTTTTTAACTCCCGAAGAACTTTTTGCCACTATTTTTGTTCATAGCATTGGATGACGTATTAAATGTAAGCAGACGAGATTTCTTTTGATGTTTGTTCCCATAGAGAACCTGCGGAGGACTGCCTCATCAATAATAGAAGTCTTAAAACATGAGCGATACTCATCACCGGAGAAGACGCTGTGGATTTGAGATGATTCTTATTCCCAGCTCAGCGGAGGTTCACCGAGGACAGTGTCCCCTGTCCATGTTAGCAATATGGTCAGAGAGATAACTCTTGGAAAAAGCTTGTTTTATCCCTCCAGCGACAGCTGTGAAAACGCAATCATTCGAGTTTGAACTTTTGAAGGAGCCTTAAGGATCTCACACCAACAAGGCTGCATCTCTCCTTAAAGTGAGATGAATTATTAAAGTGCACAACTGAGAAAAGCATCCCGACCAATCAAGGCCAAGCGAACAGAGAAATGTGTTAAATGTGAAGTCTGAGGAAAAAGAGTCATTTGCCGAGATTGGAGAAAAGCTTCACATGCCAGCGCAGGCTTGCTCACTAAGAGGACATTAGTTCAGAGGAACAGGTGAAGTGAAGTTTAAAAAGGGCTGTCAGAAAATCTTGACTAATGCATTTTTTTTTCTCCTCCAGGAATACACAATTGATGTGTTCTTCCGGCAAAGTTGGCGGGATGAGAGGTTGAAGTTTGATGGGCCTATGCAGGTTCTTCCACTTAACAACTTGCTCGCCAGCAAGATCTGGACTCCGGATACTTTCTTCCACAATGGCAAGAAATCAGTGGCCCACAATATGACTACACCCAATAAACTCCTGCGGCTGGTAGACAACGGAACTCTTCTCTACACAATGAGGTATGACTCTATGATAACCTTGATGCATTTTGAGCTAGTTTTGCACAGTTTCCAGACACAAGCAAACGCTCTATTTTTGTCACCCCGCTCACCTGCAAACCGAGCAACAAAATGGTAAAACTTCTGCGTTATTCAAGTATTCTACTATCGGGCTTCTTGAATCTATCCTTCGGGGTCAGGTTGTCAAACTAAAAACAAATTTCTACAGCCCTTTCAGATGAACTGGCAGAGGCAGACTAATGCCTTCTTATCGATGGCGGACTCCGGGATGAACGGGACGAGGGGGAGCTAGCCCAGCCTGTGACCCAAACACCCCAAGTGCTTGATGAATGAGTCAGGGAATTGAATTGTGACTAGCTTGGCCAGAAGCTGTCCAGAGCAATGTGTTCAGCTGCCATAGACAGAGTAGGCCAATTCCACCAGCCGTTTTGACACAGCACCTGGGCTGCTCATTCACAGTCACTATGAGAGATTGTTCATCTGTTTCTCCGAGCTAGGATGGGTTTTATCTTTTCAAATCTTTAGCCTCATCCTGAATGTAATAAATGGCCATCAACCTACAGGAAAAAGGTACTACATCATCGTATTCCCTATAATTTGTCTGACCGCCATAACCTTGAGGTTTCCCATAACATAAAATGAAAAAGATTTTTTGGGGAAAGTATGAGGAATGGAGATTCTTGAAGAGCTGCAGAAATGGTTTTGAGAAACTGCTTTAGGCTTGAAAAGATCTATGCTAGATGTTGATCTGTGCCCTACGAAACTGCATGCAATTGATTAAAACAGAGAAGTTCTTGCTGACTCTGCTGTGTTCGGAGTTTAACGGTAACATGCCTCATGCATTAAACATACATGAATTTCACATTTGCAATATGTACATAGTTTAAAAATATTCATGAAATCCTTTTACCCTGCGGTAAGAGACCGCACTTGCCAGGGAGCCAATAACGTAAAGCGGTAACACTTGTTAATTCATCATAAGCAATAGTCTGGATACACTGCGTTTTAAGCATGCAAGATACAGTACTGTGTCGAAAACGGCACTTTTAAAGATTATTTTCTCGTCGCAAGTTAATACACTGTTTTCTATTAGCGCTTTTCCCCCTCACATAAGGTGTTAAATCTCCGCAAACATGAATTTAGTCACTTACTCACCCTATATCCAGTCTGTCAGCACAACCATTTGAAGTACACGATATGCAAGCTTTAATCAGAACTGCAAATCTAAGCATATTCCAATTCATAATGTCCACAGGGATTATGGCGATAATGAAGGTAGCACATGAAATAGACCCTGTGTGGTGGCGCACTAACTATGGAAGGGCGATGCTGCTCCGTTCTCTTCTAGGCCCTGTCTCATATGAATTCATTTAATATGGCTTCAGTGCTCCCCAGGCTAAGAATAACATTTGAATTTGGATGCTTTAATGAAGGCTTGTCACTCTCATTGTGTTTGCCCACGGGGATAGCGTGTTGCAGAAAAGTTGTTAGCTAGAGCTCCCAGGGACAAGAACGCTGATGTTTCCCGACCATTATAGGCAAGGACATAATTGCATTGTATAAGTGTATGGTTTATTTGGTGATGTCTGCCATGCTTTTTCAGGCTAATTCACAAAAAAAAGTTAAGGGATCCTAATTGTGTGGAATTATCTTTTGCGAGTGAAAGTAGCATGTAAGTGTCCCAGTCATTTATTAGCCATTTTCTGTATCTCCTCTTTTCTGCAGTCAACGAGCTATCTCCCAAACTTTTATGTGATTTGGTTTGTGACGTCACCGAATAAACTATACACATTTACCTGAATCCATCTGACAAACACTTTTATTTAACGCAACTTTTCATGCATTTTGTTAGTTCATGTGTTCCCTGGGAATCCAAACTGTTATTGCAGGCTGCTTTTGGTTAAGCATCTCATTATGTACCATGTGCAGCACTTGCTAATGTTATAAATTGAAAAGTGGAAGTTGTTTTTTTTTTCATGCAGCTTTTAAAATGTCCTATCTTGTCATGTTTAGTGTAGCATATTGTAAAGCTTCACTTGTGTCTTTGTGTTGAGTTATGAGAAAAGAAAGAGAAGCTTAATTATTAATCATGTTTTATTGCTTCCTTACTGCAGCAAGTCTGTTTTGGGCTCTTTGTCCTGGTAGTCTTTTCAAGTGAAGTCAGTGTCAACCCTTTTCTTTTTTTACTTAGTCTACAATGTGTTTTCATGCATTAAAAGAGTCGTGCTGTAAAAAATAGAAAAGAGAATCTCAGTGATTTACGATTATTTAAAATATTGTATTTAAATCAAATGATTTGCGATACGTGCTTTCAAGTCCCTATCTGAATCAAATTACTTTTGATACTCAATCTGATTTGAGCGTTTCAAAGCATTTTATGATGCAATGGTTTAACTCTATTGTGTTCTGTTTTCTCTAGATAATTTATTTGTTGTTTAAATAACCGTGAAAATTAAATCATTTTAAAGTAATATGCCTAATATAGGCCTACAATATTTTTATTAAACTGTTATCACATTAACTGCAGTTTCCTCATATTAAAACATTTCAGAAAGATTTTCACGAGCACCTCTGTGGACCTGTTTTTTTCACAAATCACACCCTGTGTACATATGTGTGTGTGTGTGTGTGTTTTAAATACGACATTTATTATAATGTGTTTATCTAAACATTGTTTTAAATTCATTTGAATTTGAAGTTGTTATTTTTAAAGTCTAAGAAATGTTCAGATTGATAGCTCTCAATTATACTGTGAAGTTAAATGGATGTAGTCATTGATTAAATATTAGGAAAAAATATCAATTTTCAAGAGACATCAGTAGAATTGGTATTAGTGATACTCTAACAATGTACTATAAAAGTATATAAATAATAATAAAAGAAAACTTTAATGTAAGGTGGGATTAAATATGAATTATCATGCTTAAATGTGATACATTTTGCAAAAAAAATGTAATTTGTGAAAAAAATTATTAGAATAATTGAATAAATATTAAAATAACTGAATAAAAACAGAACACTATATGACAAAAACATACTGTGTATATATATATATATATACACGCACATACTTTTTATTTTATTTTTATATAGATAATTAAATTAATTATTTTATTTATTTTTTACATTTTCCAAATCAACATTAAGTTGATCCTTTCTAATGTAGTGGTTTCTGCCACAGTTCTAGGATGTTGTGGTTGGTTGCAAAGGTGTTGGGCAGCCCAATCTCACGGCAATTCATACAAACCGCATTCATACGAATTCATATGATTTTTGCTAAATCATACAAATTTTACGAGTTGCCAATTCATACGAATGACCTACACCCAACCCCACCCCTAAACCTACCTGTCATGGGATTTTAGACAAATCATGCAAAATAATTACTACAAATCAGCACAAATGTGGCACCTCGTACGAATACGTACGAGTTTGGGTGTTGTCAAAGTATTTTGCATGTTATTGTATGTTTTTCATGAGTTCACACTTCCTCATTAATGAAAAGTAAAAGCAAATTTGGCGTGCTGTCCGGGGAGCGAGCCGGGAGAATCGGCAGACTCTGAACTCTGGCGGTTTAAACCCTAGCGAGGTTTAGTGGTTCGGTGTCCAGCTCGATCTGCGTCTGCCCCACTGGAGGAAGGCATGGAGCTAAGGAGGACATGGAGAGGAGGAGGGGTGCACAAAAGCGAGATGCGGATGTAGGGGAAGCGGGTTTATTTATAGTGGGAAGGAAGGATTTGATTGGGTGATCGTAACTAGGAGATAATGCTATGCCAAAACATTCACTACGTGACATGCACATATCTTGTGTGCGTTTTGCTCGAAACCAGCGGCAGCAGTTATATGCACATATTTCAGATGGCCAAGGTGAAAAGGACCATGAAATCAAAATGACAGTAGTGAATCATCAGGTATTCTGCTCATTTAACCTTGTATTAAAGCATGCCACTATAAACGCTATCACAACAGCTTTTCTGCCACACAGTAGATGTGCTTCGGCTATTATATGTCATAATGAACTGGGTCTAGGGCAAAGCTGTCTGAATGATTTCTAAACATTCAGTGCTGATCTGTATTCAGTAAGTTAGATGTTGTAGAGCTGACTCCGAATATACGAGCACAGGAAGCAAACCACACACAAAGCAATGTGATAACCAGATCAATACTCACGTATAAAGTTGAAAGTTTATGAAGAGCAAATAAAAAGTTAATTTGCAAAAACAGACAACTCTCAGTCAAACTGCAGTTGGGTTATTTTGATTAGGTTATGAAATAACTAAAAAATACAGCTACCTAACAGTTTTAGAGTTACATGTTTTTGCAAATAAACTCTTCAAATATTCCCTTTAATAGTGTTGCTTTGGTAAGACAATTCAGTTTAAAAGACAATGGCAACATCGAAAGGGATTTTTCTGGATACACTATATTTTGTGTCTTTGTAATTTTATAACTATAATTTATTTTAACTATACAATTAGGATTAGAATTACAGTTTGGCTTAGAGTTACTTTCATGTAATTATGCATAATTATTTGTATGTACATGTAATATATGTAACACGGGTTAGATATATAGGTTATATAACCAAAATCATCATAATTACTATTGACATATGGCTGCACACAGCCATATCAGTTTCTATACAAAATTGTACATGCAAAATGAATAACACCCCTGCTAAGTGGTCAGCCAATGATAATAGAAGTCATTTATGCAGTACAAGTTTAAAAGGCACAGTGGCAGCGGACCTCTGAGGAAAATGGGGTGAAATAAGTAATCCTACAACATGGAATTATAGAATTTGTCTTCTTTAAATTGCTGATGCCATGATTAATAGAACATGTAGTCAAAGGTTGTTTTTTTTTCTCTTAAAATTATTTTCACCTCTTACTCTCTGAAGGTTAATTGCCGGTATTTTTTATAAGGCTTAATCTGCAGCGAACCTAATATACATAAAAAGATATGTTTGCACTAAGAAAAATCTGTATGTTTTGCATTGGATTGTAGATGATGCAGGTCTTCACAGTAATATACCATGTGCTGCAGCGGTGCAACATTGTTGTAAATTTACTCCAATGACTTCTACGTGCAGAATTAACAAATCTCCGAACCACTTTAAAACAACTACTTTTCTTCTGGCTTTAGAAAGCGTATATTGCTACTGTGACAGTTCCAGTGTCCTGGAGGGATAATGGAATGTTGCTTGTCTGTTTGCTTTAGAGTTAGAAACACGGAATGCCAGCAGTGCTCTTTAATCTTTTAATTCCATAAATGAGTTGTTAATTGAAACATGGGGGTTTTGCAGCTGTTTTGGCCCAGAGCACTCTGTTTAAGTGATCATAAACTACTGTGGAGCATGGTGAATGAGAATCAAATAGATATTAAGCTGTTAAATTTGTACTAAAACTGCATAACCTTCCCACCCAGTGAGCTCCGTGGCCTCGAATGCGCTGGAATCCTGCTAACGCATTGCAGTCTGGTGCCATCTTATAAGTGTTAAAGGGATAGATAGTTCACCCTAAAATTAAAATGATCCCATGATTTACTCACCCTCAAGCCATCCTAGATCCCTATGATGTTCTTCTTTCTGATTAATACAATCAGAGTTATACGTATTTAAAATGTATAAATTACATTCGACATTAAATATACATGAATTGTGCAACCTAGGAAGTGAGTCAATCATACTATCATGCATGTAACATCAGTCTGCTTAATTTCAGGAGCCCCCAGTTGTAATGGTTGGAGATAATGATGGAGTCCCTTAGGCATAACATCCTATCAAAAAGATTTGTACTCGTTTTCATTTAATTGCAGTACGTGCAGCTGTAAGCTCTTCACTTGGACAGGAAATAGGAAATATGTGGCAAGAAAATCAATATGCCAGCACAAAAAAAACAAAACAAAAGGAACAAGCAGTTTGATTGTTGTTTTGTTTTCTGAGAAAGACGGTGTGCAACAATCTCATTAAATCTGGAGCCAGCATTGCTCTTGTGATGATGTGCCGACCTCTAACATGCCACTGAACGCAGTTATTTTGCCTGGAATGGCAGTGCAAGGTAAAACATTGACTAAAAGACATCTTGCAGTGCTCATGTCTGGGCTGTCTGTTCTGAACCTGCTGCAGCAATATTGAATAAAAACAGAATAAGCCATCCTGCTCAGCTCATTTTATGAACAGAGCTTGAATGGGTGAATAAAACTGTCAAGATATGGCCAGGTCATAACTCACTTAAAAATAAAAACAAATAAATAATGGTACATTTGTCTACGAAAAAGAAATAGAAGCCTGGTTTGTACACTCTTAGAAATAAAGGTACAAAAGCTGTCGCTGGGGCGGTACCTTTTCAAAAAGTACACTTTTGTATCTTTTAGGTTCAAATATGTACACTTTGAGTACTAATATGTACCTTTAAGGTACCAGATTAGACAACCATGCATTCTTTTATAAGGTGCCACCCCAGTGACACTGTAGACAATAAAGCCCATATTCGTTACTACAATGCGAAAAAATCAACACTAACAACTACTTACACAAGAGGAACATTTAAATTCATATTGACTTCATATAAACGTGAAATATAAAAGTGCAATCGTATTACAGTACAAAACTTCTGTGGCAAGTCCAAGAACTGGTTACACAGATGTATTCAGGCATACAGTATTGGATTTTGTTTTCTCCGTCCACATTGCTGTGGTTATCGCTATCATTTATCACGTTTGCAATTAATCCTGCGTTTAATTATGGTTTTCATTGCAGTGCACATCCATGGAATTAACTGGAGTTTCGAGCTAGAATTAATATTCTAATAGCTGTGATCCAGCGTGGTCTGATGAAGGGGCCTGGAACGCAATTTCAGCCCGAGTCAATAAACTGTCCAGAGGCCATGACTACCCTATAACCAACCTTTATCCATTTGACACAATTTATAATTATATGGTCAGACTTTTAATTAATAAGAATGGATTTTTTTTTCTCACAATACAACGAAGAAACTATCAGTAGGTTTAGGGTAGGATGTAGTGTGGGTTGTAGATATTTTTCAAACACAACAAAGCATTAACCTTTTAGCGCCGCTCACTGGACATTTGAAATAGTAATGCAGCAAAATAAACTAAAGCGAACCTCAGCACAGGAAGGTGAAAGATGACCCTTTTCACCTTTATTTGTGTAGTGCCTATATGGCAGATATACAGTACTAAGATACTGTTCTAATATTTCTTTGTGAGATTGATTTACTTTTACAGGGAAAAAACAATGCAGTTTACCTTTGCTGTGTCTTTAACATAGTGAAGGGATGATAAGGAGAGGAACAAAATACACAAACCTACTGCAGCACTGCAGTGAAAGGCAAATCTGTCCAATGCATCAGCGCCATCGGCATTCACCAGACTTGTGGGCCTGTAAGATCTGCATGAGAGAGCTTCATCCATTACAGCTGCAAGCTAAACTGTCAAGGTGAGAAAATACAGGTGGCGGTCCTCCCATCAGCTTTTCTACTTGGCAATACGTTATCTAATGTGCCCTATATGCTGTCACCCCCACCTCCATTCAAAAGTGGATGAGTGACAATTAATTTAAGTTCCCATTTGAATAGTTGGAGCAGTGAAGAGAGACAGAGGTGAGAGTATTTGATGAAGTGTGGCACTCCTGTACAGAAGCCCATGCTGAAAATGAATGAGGGGAGGGATTCGCTGTCGAGTGGAGGGAGGTCGATGTCAGATCGCTTCTTGATCCACCCATGTTTTCTTGTGAGATATCCAGTAGCAAATTATCAATGAACTTGTAGCTTGCAAGTTTTTACATTTGTGACCCTGGACCACAAAACCAGTCATAAGTGGAGATTAATGTAGTTGCGGAAAAAATTACAGAGCTGTGCATGTGTTGCATTTTCTTGGTTTACTTTTATAATGTACCAAAGTGTATACAGACAAATAAAAATGAAAACAGATCCTTTTACTAATGTACATAATACTCGGACTGTATACCTGGCAACTTAAGAACAGAGAAAAGGTGGCTGTGATACATGAGTTTCAATCAAAGAAACAGAAATAAAGATAGTAAACACACGATTACATACATAACAATGTATGTGTAACATTTGAAATACTAATATGTACAGCCATACAATAAATAGCATATTTTACCAACAGTAAATGACCAAATTACATGTGATCGCAAAAGGAAGTTATTACAAACTCTCATTAGTGGTTTAAAGTGAGATTTGAGTAAAAGTGTACTATTAATGTCATTCCAGAGTTCACACTTCCTCATGATGTGAATAGAATAGCGTGTTTGGCTTGCTGTCCAGGGAAGCGAGCTGGGAGCTCGGCGGACTCCGAGCCCTAGGAGTTTCCGACTCGAACCCTGCATGTACCCCCCCCCCCCTCCCCCCAGAGGAAGGTGAGGATCAGTGGCGGAGAAAGGATGCAAGAACGAGATGCAGAATGGAGGAAATAGAGCTTATTTAAGGCGGAGACTCTCGGTTCCGATTGGCTGAACGGGTAATAGGCTGAGCCAGCCATGGCTTTGTTTATCAACATCACTAAATCATCTTATGTAGCATGATGCTAATGTTAGGTTATATTTGGCATCAAAGAAAAATTTACATCTTTGATCCATACAATGTATTTTTGGCTATTGCTACAAATATGCCCCAGTGACTGATGTGGTCCAGGGTCACAGTTATTAAAAATTACAGCTGAAGTATTTATGATTCTTGATTATTTTTGTCACCAGAAGCGGCTTTCTTCACTCTAATCCAGTTCCCATACTACGTTATGTATTCAATGAAACATTAACTTATTGCAAAAATATAAAACTCAATAAAAAAAGTCCATAAAACTTTGCTATAATCCAAGTCTTCATCGCAGTATGAATCCTGATCAGCCCCCTGATGCGAAATGGACTGGTCACGAAACACTGAAAGGGTTTATTTTGCTATGATGACCAGCTGACTATAGGCTACATTATCCAGTTTATTACACAGCTACTCACCAAATGAATATGTAGATGTAAAATAATAAGAAGTACATTTTTGTTTTCGATATTAATGATTCTGCTAAGAAAAAACTGCACAATACAAACACTCTAACAATATTATCATAATACTGAAATCTTCTGAGGTCACTTTCAATAAATATAATAGCTTTATTGGAAAATGATGGCAGCAGAGGTGGAAGATGGCAGCAGATGTCTTTCTATGAAACATGAGACATAAAAGTCATGCATGTTCAGTTTACCAGACAAGCCTTTTGATAAACAGCTGCTCAATAGCATGACTGATCAGTCAAGTAATCCAGAAAGTCATGTAATAATCATGGATAATCTTCTCTCCCAGAGGGGGTTTCCCTCAGTAGAAATCACTTTCCTAGATAGCACACCTAGATAGCTTTCTAATCGCCCCCCTCTCCTGCTCTTTCAGCGGGATATTGCAAAATTTGTCCAGGAATGATTTGAGGAAAGTAATGAATTGCACCCGCTTTACTATAACACATGCTCACTGTATCACATTATATTTTGGTGGATTAGAGCAGTCAAAGTGACAAATAACTATGACCAGTTATCCCGCTCTATAAAACTTGAAGAGAGATAGATAGATATATTGATTGATCCCCTTTTTGTCAGCCGTTGTGTTTATTGCACTAGTCATATAAACTACATTTGCTGGTGTTTTACTATTTATAGAATTGGCGTGCTTGGGGATAAGCTTATCAGTAGGTTTCTGGCATTCTAGAAACGACAAGAAATAATGGGCAGAGACGCGGAGAATGAAATCTGGAAATAACACAAGCTAGACTTGAATGCAGAGTTAACATTCTGAGGGACATGCGCTAATCGCCGTCTTATTGTGATGATTGTTTTTGGTCAGCCCATTTAATCCGTTTCTTCAGTTCCTTTTGTACTCTGCTTGTGTAGAGCGTATTTCTGCCCTCACAGTCAACGTCATCAGGGAGACATTTAAGACAAACTCTTCCGTATGATCCTGCACAGAATGAAAGAGAAGATTCTACTTTTCTCCTGTGGTTGAGTTAACACTCCCTGACCTCACAGTGACATTCACATCTTGCCTGGGAATCCAGCCACGGCAGTTTGTTAGCTTGGGATTAGCCGGCGGATGAGTTCACAGAAAGAAGCCTGCCTCTCCTTCACAGCTTCAGTCCCTCCGCTGGCTCCATCCCAGCACTCAATACCAAGCTGCTCAGGTTAGGATTTAATTGCATGTTCAGAGCTATAACAGGCGCTCTCTTTGGAGAGTGTTTTGGCGGACTGCCATCGGAGAGCCAATACTGACGTCTGACCCCCTGCGTAGGAAGCAAAGTCACTGGGGTAACACTGTGTGTTCAGATTGGGAGCAAAAAGAGCAAGAACGGATGTCCCGTTACGCTTTAGGTGACTAACAGTTTTACTCTCGGGGTCTTGTGTGCTTCTGGGGGTGTTGGGCTGAATAGAGGGCATACCGTGTGCTTGCTCTTGCACTGTGTGGTTGTCAGTGTTGTTAACAAAACCTATTATGTTGTCACCTGTGCCTGACACCATGAAGGGTTACCATTACCATCAGCTACTGGTTTAAAAAAAATACCCTAAAACACTCTTTTGGTGTTTTAATGGTGTTCAAATCACACTGTTAAAAAAAAAGCACATTAACAGTGCACAAAGAACATTCGATATCCTGTTCATAGTTATTTACTCTGACTTCTTAAGAGTTCTGCCTGTGCCAAGCAGTTTCCAGCAGACTTGGTCAAATGAAGTGGTTTTGGCTTCATCCCATGATAGATCTACGATGCATAGGCCTTCGAAGAATTTTACGCCACCATCATTGTCTCGGCCTTATTTGCTTCCACGTCCAATGGAGCTTAGTGTAAGTGAAGAATATGGCCTGCAGAATGATGTTGATATCAGCCGAAGGGCCAGTAGTAGTTCTTCTGTTTACTCTTTGTTGCTAATATGGTCAAAACAGGTTCACACTGAGCACATGTGACAGATACAACGTGAAGAACGTTCTGCTGCCTGCGTTCATCTGTGAAGAGCACAGGGCGCCGGTGGCAAATTTGTCAATCTTGGTGTTTTCTGGCAAATGCCTAACATCCTGCACAGTGTTGGACTGTAAGCACAACCCCCACCTGTGGGCGTTGGGCCCTCACACCACCCTCATGGAGTCAGTTTGAGCAGACACATGCACATTTGTGGCCTGCTGGGGGGCATTTTCCAGGCCTCTGGCAGTGCTCCTCCTGTTCCTCCTTGCACAAAGGAGGAGTCCTCCTCCACGTCTCCTGATGTACTGGTCTGTCTCCTGGTAGCGCCACCGTCCTGGATGAGCTGCACTATCTGAGCCACTTGTGTGGGTTGTAGACTCCGTCTCATGCTACCACTGGAGTGAAAGCACCACCAGCATTCAGAAGAGACCAAAACTTCAGCCAGAAAGCACAGGAACTGAGAAGTGGTCTGTGGTCACCACCAGCAGAAGCACTCCTTTATTGGGGGTGTCTTGCTAATTGCCTATAAT
>JAUMHR010000081.1:10829932-10841100 GCA_032361145.1 Enteromius fasciolatus
GTACGAATTTGTACGACCTCACATTTCTTCTAAATTGTACATATTTTACGAGTTCCCAATTCGTATGAATACAAGTATGTATGAATGACCTAAACATAACCCGGTCCCTAAACCTAACCATCACATGGTTTTAGACAAATCGTATGAATCGTATGAGTGAGGTCGTACGAATTAGTACGAATTGGCACAAATTTGGCACCTCGTACGAAGATGTACGAATTGCTCGTGAGACTGTGTTGGTAATGCTGTATACGGTTTCCATTCAAACTGAGGCTTCTGTGTACTGTACTGTACTGTGTACTCAGAGCAAAACACAAAACTGTGACACTTCATTTACTGACGTGTTTCACCTGGTAGTGCTATAACAGCAGTGCATACAATACATTCATTTGCCAGCAGCCTGCCAAAATAAAAGCTTGCTCATTTTAATTTTGAAATATTAAAGAAATAAAATAAATTAAATATTCTAAGTGTCCTATGAAATAAGTGTTTTGTTTAGTTTTATGTAATACTGATTTTATTTTAAAATTGTATTGATGTACTGTATTTGTATTTTTCTATTATAATTTTATTATTTTATATTGTAATTTTATTTAAAAAATAATGTAATAATGCAAGTATTACTATTATTAATTATTTACATTTTCATAGGGATATTTAATGGTCACACTGTAGTGCGAGGATCAACCCAAATTGTGCATCCCTGTTCATAGAGTTTAAGTAAAGCCCATATGCTTAAAGAAAAAAACCTTTTCAATTTAAAAAATAAAATAAAATACTGCAAAGACAGTTTTTGCACAATATTTGCAAACATTTAAAAAAAAACAGAAAGTGTTTATTATCATCACATGTACTTTGCCAAATGGATTCTGTTTCCATATCGTGTGTACAGTATGTGTGACTGCGATCTCATACTTCATAAAGCAACTGAAGCTATTGATAATCGGTTATGTGCAACAGGCGTCGCTACACTTCTGTAATTATGGGTAGGCCCTTGGCCTTCTCTGCCACTGGTACACCCAAAGAAAAAGTTATTGGCTGCTTTTAAAATTGCTGGACCTTTGAGATAGAAGAGAACCGAATGGCTATCTATAGCCCAAAAGGGAATGATCGAAAACAGAAGAAAGCACACAGATGAAAGATAAATTGAAAACAGGTTCACTGGGGTTCCTGGCTGAAGAAAAAGCCCAAAACTGATTTGTTATTGTTAAAAAGAAAGAAAGGAAAAGGGATCAGCTCGAGCAACAGAGACAATCAGGAAGAATGAGAATACGTTTGTAAGAAAAGTAATAGAGAACAATTATAGGAACAAGAAATGGGTTGGTATTGAACACTGATGAGAAACTGAACTGTTGAGATCTCATCTCATTTGTTTTACCGCAAGGTTGGGCTGGATCACATGGTCACTGCGGTGCAAGTGGTGTGATAGCAAGAACGTGAGAGGTGCCTAACTGCAGACATTATCGAACAGTACTCGCTCTGTACTGGAAGCTGGTCACTGTTCTCATTTCTGACTGTAATTCGAATCGAATTGGACACTGGCCTTGGTGCTCTCCGAGGTTCACTTGTCTTTTGGGCACAGATTGGCTTTACAGACCGGCTTACTGTGGTGAGAAGGTCCCTCACCGGGTGTTTGCTCTTTTAAAGTCTCACCGCTGATGACAGTCACTCTCAGTTGTTGCTGATAAGAGTAGTTGGTAAGTAGTATGTCAACACTATTTGGATAGTCCACTTTAGACATTCTACTAACAGTAAGTAACTCTTCAACTACATGTCAACTAGCAGTTATTAGAGTATTAGTAGACTGTCTGCTTAATATATTTTAACACATTATATTTGATAAACTTTGTAAATGTATGTCAACTTATTCTACTAACCCTAAACCTACCCTAACAGTCTACTCTAAGAGTTAATAGACATGTAGTTGTGAATTAAAGAGAATGAGTTGACATTCACTCATTGTGGCACTAGAATTGACAAATGGATGAGATTTTTCATTTTATTAATTGAACTTGGAAGGCAGTTGGGTAATAACTGAGAATCTGTGTGCCATGGGAAATGCTAATATGAATGTTGCAGCTATGCTAATACCTAATTTCAGAGTATATTTGTACAAGTAAATGTGTGCAAGGAACTAAGTGGAACAATTGTGGAGCTGCTGACAGACATACAGCCCTAAATGTCTCTGGGTTACGTGTGTTAGATGCGTCATGAGGCTTTTGCACACAGCAAAATCAGGTTCAGCGCATGAAGTTGATCAAGTGGAATGTGTCTCCCTGCCTTGGCCAATCAGACCTCGGAAAATGATCAGTAATCTCATGCGAGCCTCCTTTGGAATTTCTGAAGAGGTCTTAACTAATTTTCTCATGCTATGTTACGATATGCCAAGACACAAAAAGATGCAACCAAAATGAATGGAAACTCATTTCTCAACCATTTATTTTCAAGACCGAAAAGGTTTGTAAAATTACTGTATGTCAGCAGTTTGTTCTGTTATTTCTCCCAAGTAAATTGAAGAGAAACATCAACAAAAGTGGTCCTTCAGAGTAATAACATTCTCCTGGGCAAACACACTCCAATTGGACTATTTAAAAGTTTTAGTTTTTACATTTTCTGATTAGCTTTATAAATCAAAAGGGAGTTCTTGGGATGAAATCAGCTAATATATTACACAAGACAGTGTTTATTTCCATTTCTGACCAAACCACTGAAATTTGAGAATGCTTAATTGTGTTGCAGTGATATTCCAGTCAGTGGCTGTCAAACTCTCAGCAATAAAGATGACAGATATAGTTATTAAATAGCAAATTAAATATGCAACCTAGCTCAGAAAATATTACAATCTTTCAAGCTACGGCTTCCTTGAGGTTTGCTGAGGTGGAAGTTCTCCACATAATTACAACTGACCATTGCATATCTGTCACGCTGGCAGATTGTACACAAGGCACAGATCTTGCAGATAAACAATATCACCATCTCAGTAAATAAAAATGTTTTAATTACCCATTGACTGCTTATGGGTTACATTGTTAGATAATACAGATATTAAACATTTTCAGCTGCTCCGGTAGCCTTGCAGATGGGGTCTCCACATGAGGAGTTTAGTAGATGCACGCTGAAATTGAGGATATTACTTTGCGCAGCAGGAATCCAGAGTCATTCTCCTTTAATCTGAGGATGTCCTCAGGAAAAAACAGAGATCTCGTCACAACAGAAAAGAATATACATCGGAATCTTGTATGAAGCACATGGTTCCATCCTCCATTCTCCAAACCGCCTGTCCTCTGTAGGGGATGCTGGATCCCAGGGACTTTGTGAAGCCTATAGTTTAATGATATACAAAGGCTGTTAATGTAATACTCACTTTTGCATTAGGTTATGGAAATGCAGCAGCCATTATCATTTGTATGATGAGGCAAGACTTCTTTTTTGGAGAAAGGAGCCACAGAAGAATGCAGGCTTTACAGCTGCTGTTTTCTGGAGCCTAAAAAGGATCACGGATTGTGGTCAGTATTGAATTTATTGTTTAGGACACATACTCTCAAAATGTTGATGGTGAAACACATTTGTCTCTGATTCAAAAAAGATTAGTTCATATCTATCAGTCTGAAAAAAGGCATGTTTCATTTTCAGAGCAGTAATTCCCAACCACGCTTCTTGAGTACGTGCAACACATTTCAAAACCAAATGGACTGTATAAATATATATGCTCATTAGGGTTGCAACGGTTTTCGGTTCTTTATCGAACCGTTCGGTTCGGTACACCCACGTGAACTGCGATATTTCGGTAGCCTATTTGAGGCATTAAACTTTCATTTAAGTAAGAGTAAAGCTGAAATAGACTTGAGACAAGCCCCACCTGTTTATGTTTACATTTTAAATGACCTGTTATAATAGGTCAAGACAGGCATTCCTGAAGTGTGTGCGTCACACAATTATCCTAACTGGATGATGCACTTTTACCATGTTTGAATTTGAGATTATTTAATAATAATGAAACACGGACTATTTAAGTAGTTTAAAGTGTTAAAGTTAGATGGTTTATTTAACCCAGTGGTATTGTAAATGTTCAGTGTAAGCTTAAAGTGTTCTCTTATCTGTTTGATACGGCACATTGTGATGCTACCTTAATAAATGTTGTGTTTTGACAATCTGTACCTTTTTTACATTTAATATCGTCTCTGTACCTTGATAACTTGGAAATAGAAAGGGCAGATGACCTCCCGCTATGTTAGAGCTCACATACAGTACTGTACAGTAATATTGCGGTATCGAAACTGAACCGTTACCGTGGCTAGAAAACCGTGATACAAACCGAACCGTGGGCTCACTGTACCGTTGCATCCCTAATGCTCATATTACTACGGTGTTGTCTAAAAAGCTCATAAGAGCAATCAGCAAGACAAAATGTACATTCGCTTCAGCATTTATTATTATACAGTATGTGGTAATTATCATAGATTATTAGCAGCATGTAATGTAGTATTTACTGTCATTTTTACAAATACATAATATTCAAAATACATTTTGTGGGTTATCAATGTTAATCTTAAATTGCATTTTTATTTATTTAGTAATAATTTACCTCCACATCATCTAGTGAACAAATTTTGGTGAGTTCTCTGATAAAAATCTAGGTCATAGTGCGTTGCAAAAGTCAATAATAAAAGCAAAATAGTTGCACAAGTTGTCATAATCTGTCAAGCAAATTTTCTGTTTTTATTAATGTCTTGAATTGATAAATTGGTCTCAGCAGAATCCTGATTGTAATTTGTTAACAGAGCAACAGTAAATGTGAATCGATACAGTTTTGTGCACTGTGGGAAATGATATATGGCATACAGAAAAAGTGCAGACGTGCATTTTCTGTAACTGTCATCAAAACTGTAGCTATAGTTTACATCAGGGAATACTGACAGAGTACACTGTTGACAACATAAACATCTTGTTTGTGAACAATGACACAAGGATTTGTCATTCTGATGGCACTGATACGTTCACTGATAAATGACTTACTTTTGAAGATGATCTAAGGATTTTGAGCAAGTTACAGGCTTTAGCAGGTAATGCATTGTAGATGTTGTTTATATGAACTGTTTTGAGAACAGCTGATTTGCAAATGTTAAAGGTGATTCATACCAAAGCGATTAAGAAAATTGTAGTTCTTTGGTAATTCTGTTTATATCCCTTCATTATGTTATGTTCTTAATCTCAGCTATCACCTGAGCTATGTAAGTTATTAGGTTGTATTGTGCTGTTTTTTTCTACATGCACTGTGTTTGTGGTTTCATGCAGTAGAGTGCATCATTTTCTTTCAATTAAATATTTGGTGTTTTAAAAGCTTTGAGGCATGTTTACAATTCAGAGAATCACCCCTTTCTCTCTTTCTCTCTGTACTTTGTACTTGTTCAGCAGTTGTAGGGTTGATCACATACTACTTGTCTTCTAAGTATGTTCTCTGTGAACTCCAGGAGCTTATCTTGCCAATACTCAATGCAAATGAGACCTAAGCTAAAAGTAACAGTTGTATCAGTGTGGGTCATGATAGGCTTGTAGTTGGAATCTTTTACAAATGCTGGCATAAGCTCAGGCTGTGATTTAGAGACTCAGGTGCTGGTGTAGTAGCAGGGATCGATGGCCTGTGATTGGGAAGCAGCATGCAGCGGTCCCTACTGTGAGATCCCCGGCACAGATATTGGCATCAGAAAACAAGGCCAACGGTTTCCCAGTGCAGAACTCTGAGCTGAGCGTTTTCTGTGTGTGTTGGTGCCTTTGCTCTTCTTGTACCACAACGCATTGTAGTTTCTACATTAATTGCTTTGTTTTTCTTTACTGGCTTGTCAATCATGATAAAAACCTTTGGCACTATGTGTAACGAAGACGAATAATTACGCTTTGTGGTGGTCAGTGCACAAGCATGTTTAGTAACCAGGGCTTGCAATAGTGCTACACAAGGGGATTGAGTCCAGGGAGTGGATATCAGATACAAACTGATTCTGTTTTCTTGGATAAATAAATGTAGTGAGACACATGTAATAGAGATTCATTTATAGTGTTTCTATTCTTTTACATGCTCGCAGACCAGGAAGTTAACTTAAAGGGTTTGTTTAACTCAAAATAAAAATTCTGTTATTAAAGGTGCTCTATGCGATGTTGCAGGATTTTAGCTCGATTTCATTTTTATCTCAAACCCTATGCATAACCCCTCAATCGTCTTGCTGCCTGCCCTCTGAATACATTGGGAAAAAAACAGTCTCGAAAGACAACACAGAGGCTGCAATACAAAAACTGCTAAACCAACCACAACAGGATGTGCACCACGACAAAAACAAACTTCGGCCAACCAACCGGCAAGAAGAGGTGGGGTTTAATGCGCGTGTTAAATCATGCGTTTGTTTGTTGTGGTGCACATCCTGTGCCCGTAGTGTTTGTTTAGGTATTGCAGCTTCTGTGTTGTCTTTCGAGACCGGGTTTTTTCCCAGTGTATTCAGAGGGCAGACAGCAAGACGTTCAAGGGGTGATGCACACGGTTTGAGATAAAAATGAAAACGAGGTAAAATCCTGCAACATCAGATTTTGGTAGACCACTTTATCAAAATCACTCATGTCCTGTAAAGCTGACTTTGCATACTAAATCATAGACGGTCACTGAGGATTACACTCCTGTTATCCACTGGACCTTGCCTGCTTGTTTTCTGAACAGTTGATCAGAGGTCTAACTAAAAGTGAAAATGTTTGCAAACAGTTACCACGTAATGAGCATTATATATACGTATAGCATTATATCAAATTCTTCTATATCCAGCAGAATCATCAGTGTGTAACCTAATCACACATTTAGAGATATATAAAGGAAGTGAACATCTTTAAAATCAGTGGTATTCTTATAATACTACTTTAGACTGAAGTAGTTTACCCAAAATACCCAGAAGTTCTTTTATGACAGTTTTATTTGAAGAGCTTGTCAGTTCAACCTTAGTGTCTGAGAAAGAGTGATATTCTATTCTAAATGTATCCTTTTGTGGGCCACTGAAGAAAGACAGTTTTAAAATGACATGAGTGTTAGTTAAAAAGTATTTCTTTTTTTAAATACAAAATAACTGCAACATCATATGCAATGTGCATACATGCATGTAATAAAGCATTGAAGATTATTGTGGTTAGACTACACTAGCTTCTGTGTTTCTTATTGTGTAAGCCTGCTAACAGCGGCTCTGTTTGTTTACCTGCATACAGTGTTTCCTGCTGTGCCATTCCTCTATGATCGTGACTCAAGAATGAAGCCTGGGTAGATATTCCTACAGAGACCTGGAAGCTAGTTGTCCAGGCTTATAAATCATTTTTTTGTTTAATATAAAATAGCAAAAAGTTTTGTGTATGGGGTAGGTTTATGGTAGGGTAATAGAAAATATAGTTTGCACTGTAAAAAAACCATTACGCCTACTGGAAGTTCACATAAAACATGTTCACACACGTGTGTGTGTTTGTGTGTGAGTACATGGTATTCTCTACATTATGGCCTCCAAATATCCCCATAAGCACAAGGATAGTAATACCAGGACATTTTTATGGTCCCTTGAGGAAAATAGCTTATAAATCACACAGAACTGTAGAACTGTATGCTTCCAGGGCTTATTTTCCTTATTTTCACTGCAACTCCTTCAGCTGTGACTTATTCACAATACAGCCTTGAGTACATTATTGCTTTTATAAAACAGTTACCACACAATGCAAATATTACAATATTACAATTTAATTGCATTCATTAAATGCTATCCATCTGCTGAAAAAGAGTTCCTGACAGTGAATGGCAAGAGAATGTTCCGGTGTAAAGCGCCTCATCTTAAACAGCATAGCTCTTCATCTCATAAATTTTTAACACCATGTAACCTATGATATTTTCTCACACGTATATATGTGCTTATCTCTCAGCATGAGAAAATGTCTAATCTGCAATGTAAGATTTTTTTTTTTTTTGGTGCAATGCTGCACCAGTGCAGAAAGCACCTGGTTAAACTGTGGTGTGGCTGCTTTATGAACTCATAATGCATAATATCACAAACAGAAGAGACAACTGTTTAGTGAATTTGCCCTTCACGCTACAAAATGTTCTCTATAGCCCGTGGCCACCTTCTGTCATGGTGCAATGTAAACCTTTGATTGTTTTGCATGTAACAAGCCTTTGCGATGGCTTTAAGAACCTCTTTGTTCTAATTTATGTATTAATACATACCGTTGATGCTGATAGCTTGAAGCTATTTTCCTTTGTTTTTTTACAAAATCCCTGATCTTTTGTTTCGGGGCTGAGGAAGTCCCTGAGATGTTTCCCACAAGAGCCTTGGACAATTAATCAGAGCACTTGTCAAAAGCAAACTGAAAAAGCCTATTTATCAGTCTTCAGTCATAGCAGTTCCCGGATATTTGGATGTTTATAGACAAGCACATCCTAATTTGTGCTGAAATGCACTGAAATTATAATAATCTGCTGCATCTACAAAATTTAATATGGGAATTGCAATGTGTTGTATACATTATTCTTAGCGCCTTCTCTCTTGTACATGCTATATTCTGGCTTAATATAGTACTATTTTTATTTATACATTATTGCAGATGGATTTGATTGCCAAAATTACATCATCAACCATTCTCTAATACCTGTGTTCTTCCATAGTAACTTGATGAGCACGTAGTATGTAATAACAGTGTAAGTACACATTGGCACACATCTACAGCTGTAATATTTGTGTAACTACGCATAGGTAACAACCCTCAGTAATGGTATTACTATACAAGTACACAGGTATTAGGGCCCCTTAATATAAAGTGGGACCGTTTTTCTTACTAAACTGAATGTGTTTCCCACTTCTATTTAGAAACGAAAAATTATGTAAGTAGATATAAAGAAAAGTGTCGTAAGAGAAACATGGATTTACTCGAGAGTCCATTAGTAGAATGAATGTTTCAATTATTGCTCAAATTTTTCCTTTTGACTCTTTTACAGAGGCGAGAATCAGCTTCCTTCTCCAAGAAGACCAACAACACTTTCAACATCGTGGGAACCACCTACAGCATGAGCGTAGCCAAAGATCCCGGACTGACAACCGTCTCCAAGAGCGCCACATCCACCTCCACCCCATCCCAGCCGGTACGAGAGATCCGGCTGCCCAAAATGGATGGTGAATACGTGCCGGAGGGAAGAAAGTCATACAATCGCGTCAGCAAAGTGGACAAAATCTCTCGCATCATCTTTCCAGTGCTCTTCTTCATCTTCAACCTGGGTTATTGGGCCACGTACGTCAACAGAAAGCCGACCATCAACCGGTCCAGCCCACAGAAATGAACATGGAAACCGAAAACAAATAAATAAACTGCCAGTCCGGTCTTAATCAGCAACATGATGCTACTGCTACTGTGTTCATTTTTTTTTTTTCATTTTTTAAGCAACCATGTATAGATACACAACTCTAGTTAGTAGTTTGTTTGTTCGTGCCATTTCATGTGTTGCATGAGTAAAGTATGACAGTATTGCTGGTCTTGTACGGATGGCCATTATTTAGCCACTGAACCCCTCCCCCACTCCACATACTGTGTAACATCAGAAGAAAAACACCACCGTTGGCTTTCAGTCGCCGTTGGCGAGAACCTGTAGCCTTTCAGCAGCCAGTAGCGATGTCCGTAGACGCATCATTACTAACTGTCTGTTCTTTGACTCTTGGCAAACCCAGAGAATTATATCAGTAGTGTCATCTAGATATGTGTTTACATCCCCAGTGCATATTGTGTCCGGTGATTCTTATTGTTTAAACAGCCTGAGCAGGCTCCAAGATAAAGAAACTGTGCCTTTTTAATCACTCGCCGTAGAGATGAAAAGTTTGGCACATGCTGACATTGTCTTCAAGCTTACGCCTGCCTAAAGAAAACGTCAGTGTTGATTGAACTCTCACAGGACGGTATTAAACACAGAGCTGTCCTGCATGCGAGTTGATTTAGTGCTGACGGCCGACTGTCAGGCACTGGGCCAGACAACTATTATTTGTTTGAGGCCAGTATGAGCAGAGAGGATCAGGCCCTCATCCGAGGATCTAAAATGCTATGAAGCTGTGAGGAATATAAAAACGGGATTTTAGATTTGGGCCAGTGCCACACAGGAGGAACATGCATTTCCATTACCTCACGCTGAAGTGTTGGTGGTTTTGGTAGATCATTACACTGGTGGTTTTTTTGTTGTTCGTGAATGCACTATTTTTATTAATATTGATATTTTGGCAATTGCAAGCCAATTTCATAGTGTCCTGTCTGTTAAATTTCATGCAAAATGTAGATGTGTTAATTTAAGCATATGTTTAAGATAATATGAGAACATGCACTCAATTTATGTGCTGTTATCACTGTAGTGTGTTCGGTTTTATTAAGCATCTCGTTTTGGAAAAACAATCTTTTTGCATTCACTTAGAAAGTGCCAGGTTTACATGTGAATTTAAATAGAGACATTTTTGTAGATAAACTAAAAAGTTGCGTAAAGTATGTACTTATGTGACAGCAAGCTATATTAAGCAAAAAAACATTACCTTTGCCATTTCATTCAATTCATTTCATGAACAGAGAACACTAACATGTTTTAAACAATCGCTAGGACCGAATATTCAATACTTTACACAATTCTCCTTACCAGCTTTCCGCCTGTTACATTAGCAAATTTCACATCCAATGCAGTAAAAGTACCAAATCGCATCATGCAAGGCTCAATCCATAACTCTTTCAAAGATTGTCATCCAACCAATACGCTCGATCTACAGTGTAAAATTTCTTTGCAGAACAAAAATGATAGCTCTCTACTATGTAGGATTCACTGCAGAATATGTTACAGGGTCCGTGTTTACAGTTTTAGGGATTGTATTTTTTGCCAAAGCAATGAAAAGAAAAAAAAAGTTCCACGTTTGTGATCACTGTGTGAAAAGTTAGAAATAAAAGTAACTTAAGTATGAAAAATTGGTCTTAGCGATTGTGTATATATATTTTAAAAAATGTAAGGTGGCTGTCGATCAGTATTTTTAGACACAAGATGATCAGTTTAATTTAAACAGTGGATATATTAGCAAATAAATAGAACTCAATATTATTTTACTACTCTAAATAAGAACACCATTGTTTTTCTCATACATTAGGAT
>JAUMHR010000081.1:10844555-10856383 GCA_032361145.1 Enteromius fasciolatus
ATTCAGTCCTTTCTTTTCTTTGTCATTGCTGCTGTCTTGTCACATTAGCTATGAGATGTATGTGTGTGTGTGTGTGTTTCTATGACCTTGGCCCTCTCCTTTGCACGGTTTCCATCTGGACAGTCCACAAATATCACACATACATTAACATTTTCTTTGTGACACTCACAGTGTGAGCAAATAGAATACTGAATGGCCCTCACAAACCTAATTCAGGCTGCACATATTTACAGTCTCGTACAGCTGCTCTGCCTTTAAAGGTGAAATATAATTTTTTTCCCACAAAAAAAATCCACACAACCAACAGACACACATACCCCTGTACACACACTAAAGTTTAACCTTAGTGTTTTTTACATGTTTTTCTTACAGATGTAGATCTGTAATGTAACTTATACAAAATAAAGAAACATGCTGAGGTTAAACATTGACATCCTTGAATGTAAAGAAGAATGTACAATGATTATTTTGATTTCATCAGGCAATTTTTCAGATATTTTTATCTTGCTGTACATCAAGTACAGCAGACAGTACAAGTGGCAACTCCTATTTAATAATCTGTCAAAAGTCTTATGCAGAACTATAAAAATGTGAACATATTTAAAGGAACATTTTATCCATTAGTTCACAGATTATCTGAGGCTTCAGTGAGAGTGAAAATGTTTGCACATAGTCATTGTGCCATGAACAATGGTTATAGCATTTTAAATAACTGCGACCCATCAAATTCTCATTTTCAAGCAGCAGAATTCTCAGCGTATGATCTTATGAAACATTTAGAGATCCTTATTTTACCACATTTATGGGGGAAATGAAACAGGAGCAGATCTATTCTCCCAGGGTCCTTTTGTCATGGTAAAGCAGGCAGGGATACAAATGACATCAGAGACAATAAACAATAAACTCTAGATACAAACAATGGGAAATATATACATGGGAAAAGTAACAACCAAACAAGAAACTGCTGTAGAACATAATCAGTAGCCATGGAAACCAAATATGATAGCATCAAAAACCAAAGCAACTAAAAAAACAGGAAGTAAACAGAGGAAACAAAAAATCTAAATATGAAATTACCCCTCGTGCTGTAACAGGAATGGGAAGGGGGTAGTCTTGGTAGAGAATATAACTGCGAATGGTTATGGGGCTGGAAAAGGAAGGGACTGATGGAAAGACAAAAGCAAACAAGATCAAGGCAGAAACAGGCCCAGGGCAGAGCTGAGGCTTAGGAAACCTAAGGCAGAACCAATAAGCTGGACAGAACCATCGTAATGCTTTGGGAATGTGAGAGCGCATTCTGAACCACGTGTGGAATCAGTCCAATAGAGAAGCAAGACATGAGCAAGGTGATGTGAACAACCAGGAAGCATAAAACAGCATCCAGCAAATGCAGATTAGCTTTTGATGAAGCAAATGCCTGCAGGGAGTATGGCAGGGAGATGCAGCAACTCGTTCTCCTTGTAACCTCGAGACATTCCCCTCAGGACCTGTCAGATCGAGGTAAAAGTGGACAAATGTGTGTGGAGAGTACCAGCCTGCCACAGCACAAATGTCCTGGAGGGGATGGGGGGCCAAAGGACCCATAGGCCAATGAGATTCTTAATAGTCTGCTTGGTCACCGGAAAAACCACTTCAAACCACTGCCACGTCCAATGAGGGCTTTGGTGCACTGTACTGGCTTCAGCCTCCGGGTTTCACTAAGGAAACAAATAACAAACGAGTGTCTTCCCAATGGGCCCTCAGAGACGATGCTGAAACCAGAGAGAGTCAGCTCACAAGCATCTGTTCCACCACTGCCATTGCCCCATATCTTTTCTCATTCAGCACTGTGAAAAACAGAACCCCCTGACGTGAAGACTGCGATCTTATTTGCAGGAAGTGCTTGTCTAATTAGATTTTTGGAAGAGCATCTCAATCGACGATTAACTTCACTACAGCACAAGTCACAACCTCCACAGACTTACTCAAGGCTTTTAGACCCAGCTTGAGTTCCTGAAGAGGAACTAGGTGGAACCAGAGGAGACAGAGGAGAGCAGCTTGGAGACCAGGCAGAATCAGTAGAGACAAAGTAGCCAAAAAGCCAGGCAGAACCAGCAGAGACAATAGAAAGAGGATGGGGAGGACCAGCATGGGGGGTCCCATTTCTGGGACAGACACAGTGGCGGTATCTGGTTCCAAGATACACATGGATGGACAGGATGGGCAGTTCAGTATCTCCTTGAAGTTGGCCCCCCACCCAACGCAAAACTTCGCAAAATTAGTCTCAATCATTTGTGCTCCGTTTGTGTCAGATCAGGTCAGGTCACTGCCCCCCACATGCTACAAATTCACCCCAAATAGTCTGGTTTGTGCTGGTAAAAGTTTTGTTTGTGCAGTTTCGGTTTTTAAAAAAATTAATAAAAATTACATTACATTGCATTAGGCAAAGACGTCACCAGCCCCTCTACATGCTCCAAACTGACCCAAAATAGGCTCAATCTTTAGTGCTTTGTTTGTGCTGGTTTGTGCATGTCCAAATTGCATTTGTGCTGCTATGTTTTCTGTTTGTTTTTGTTTTGATTTTTTTTCTCCACAATACAGTTTAAGTACAGTTAAAAACCTTCATTTGAGTCCAGCTGTGTTTGATTATACTGATTGGATTTGATTAGGAAAGCCACACACCTATCTATATAAGACCTTACAGCTCACAATGCATGTCAGAGCAAATGAGAATCATGAGGTCAAAGGAACTGCCTGAAGAGATCAAAAGCAGAATTGTGACAGGGCACAGATATAGCCAAGGTTAAAGAAAAAAATTCTGCTGCACTTAAGGTTCCTAAGAGCACAGTGGCCTCCATAATTCTTAAATGGAAGATGTTTGGGATGACCAGAACCCTTCCTAGAGCTAAGCTATCGGGGCAGATGAGCCCTGGTGAGAGAGGTAAAGAAGAACCCAAAGATCACTGTGGCTGAGATTCAGTCGGGAGATGGGAGAAAGTTGTAGAAAGTCAACCATCACTGCAGCCCTCCACCAGTCGGGGCTTTATAGCAATGTGGCCCGACAGAAGCCTCTTCTCAGTGCAAGACACATGAAAGCCTGCATGGAGTTTGCTAAAAAACAGCTGAAGGACTCCAAGATGGTGATAAATAAGAATCTCTGGTCTGATGAGACTAAGATAGAACTTTTTGGCCTTAATTCTAAGCGGTATGTGTGGAGAAAACCAGGCACTGCTCCTCACCTGTCCAACACAGTCCAAAAAGTGAAAGCTTCTCCGGAGTGCTCAGGTCCTCAGACTGGGCCGAAGGTTTACCTTCCAATAAGACAATGACCCTAAGCACACAGCTAAAATAAAATAAAAAAGTGGCTTCACAACAATTCTGTGACTGTTCTTAAATGGCCCAGCCAGAGCCCTGACTTAAACCCAATTGAGCATCTCTGGAGAGACTTAAAAATAATTGTCCACCAACGTTTACCATCCAACTTGACAGAACTGGAGAGGATCTGCAAGGAGGAATGGCAGAGGATCCACACATCCAGGTGTGAAAAACATTGCCAAAAAGACTGGATGTATTCGATCAAAAGGGTGCTTCTACTAAATACTGAGCAAAGGGTCTGAATACTTAGGGTTTGTCACGAATGGTTGCGAAGCAGAGGCAGAGAGACGTTCGGATTCAAATGCAAAAACAGTTTAATAAACAGGGTCAAAGTATACACGGGCGGGGTCGACAACAGCTAACGGGTATTTCCCAGACAAAGGCAAAAGAGTAATCCAGAAAGAGTAGCGTAGGTCGGCAACAGAAAATCCAATACATAGAAACACGGGGAACACAGGAAAACACGGATGGCTTGACAAAGAGGGGAAACACAAGTTACATCCACAATGAAGAGCAGTTTACACAAAGACATCCGGGGCATTTATACACATCAAACTAGGTCAGTGGGAGGAGACTAGACATGAGTGGCTATGGCAACATATAAGGGGGGCGGAAACATCAAAGGGGAACCGTGACAACAGATGAGATGGGCAGTGCCAAGAGTACATTGGAACAGACACAAAACATACACACACAGTTTGCAGGGAGCTGGATTGCCATCAGCAGGCTGGCACATCCAGCTGATCATGATATAGCCCCCCCTCTAAGGGGTGGCTTCCAGACGCCCCAGGCTTAGGAGCCAAATGGAAAGCCCATGAAGGCGGGGTCCACTTGGGTGGAGCAGTCGGCGGGAACAACAGAGACGAAGCTCTCCAGTGCGGAGCAGACGACTGCAGAGTCCTACGACGCAACGTAGACAAGGACCCATATCTCCTGGTCCCAATAGTCCATAATAATGCCCTCCTGGACCGATCAGACAGTCCAAGTGCCCTCCAGGGCAGAGCAGATGACCGAAAGACCCCTCGAGGCAGTCCCATCAGTGAAGACGCCCTCCTTGACGTAGCAGACTTTCTCCAAGGCAGTGCAGATGGCGGAGAGGACCACCTAGCCGGTGTAGACGGAGGTGACGCCCACCCAGGCGGTGAAGACGGTGAAGAGATCTTCCAGGGTGGAGCAAGTGGAGGAGAAGCCCACCAGGGCGGAACAGGTGGCTGAGACGTCCTCCAGGGACCCCCTTGTTGGTTCAGGGTCTAGTGAAAATTTCTGAGTGACCCTCGTGGACAGACTCGGAGGTTGTGCAGCCACCAGCGGAACCCCCGGGGAATCTGCGACCATAGTCAACCTCTCCGAGGTTCGTGCAGCCACTGACCGGTCCTCCAAGACATTAGTGTTACAGATGGGCTCAGGCGGTTGGGGCCACGGCAAATCAGGATCATAACTTGTCTCTGGTGGCTCGGGCCATGGTAGGTCATAGTCAATGATGGGTTCAGTGGTGCTAACAGGCTCAGGGTCTTCGGGCCAGGGCAGATCCAAGTCACTGGCGGGTTCAGGGAAATTAATAGGTTTGAGAGGTTCGGGCCCGGACTGAACTGGATAACAGATAGGTTCCTGGGAACAGTGTGCGGCCCACACACTCAACATGGCAACTGCCATGACTGGAAAGCAGTAGACAAAGAAACAATCTCTATAATGGCCTGTGTGGGAACCCTAATAAAATCCACAGTTCTCACAGTCATTAATGGAGGGTCCATTAAACTGGACACTAACCTTCTTGGCCTGGGAAGAACTTGTTGTTCTCATAAGCAGCACACATGACGCCAGGGGACACAGGTATGACGTCCATGGTGGCTGAAGACTGCAGTCAGACCTCCATCTTGGCAGAAGGCTGGTGCTGTGGCTCAGGATCGGCGGCCATTTTGTGCAAAGGCTCTGGCAGGACGACCTCCTTGGGCATGGTGGTCACGCTGCGCGGCGTCTCGCGACCAGCAGTGAACTTACGTGCAGACTCGGACTCGGCGGCCATCTTGCACGGGAGCGGGGCGTGCCGTCTGGCCACGGGTTAGGCTCGACGCTCGCGGCATGGTGATTCCTCTGACCATTACTGCGAACATGAATGTCCTCCTTCACCTCCCCTACAGTGAAACGTGATCCGCAGTACGATAAAACAAAGTCAATAAGTTGTGCTAATGTCCAGTGAGGATTGTCATCAGGCAGACTATAAAGCAGATCGATATCCAGGCCAGATAAAAAAACAGTCTTTGACGACGTCCTCTGCCGCTTTAACGTGGTGGCTAATAGCGATGAAATCCTCTACGTAATCCTCAATCAGGCGTCCGCGTTGAAACAGCGAGTCCAGATGAGCTGGGGAAACCGGTGTATATTTCTGCCTGCGGGGCAAACGAAAGTCTCTAAACGAGGGTTGCTGTAAACTGTTGCTGAATCCTTCGCGGCTCGTCTTTTCTGTCACGAATGGTTGCGAAGCAGAGGCAGAGAGTTCGGATTCAAATGCAAAAACAGTTTAATAAACAGGGTCAGAGTATACATGGGCGGGGTCGACAACAGCTAACGGTATTTCCCAGACAAAGGCAAAAGAGTAATCCAGAAAGAGTAGCGTAGGTCTGCAATGGAAAATCCAATACATAGAAACACAGGAAAACACGGACGGCTTGACAAAGGGGGGAAACACAAGTTACATCCACAATGAGGAGCAGTTTACACAAAGACATCCGGGGCAATTATACACATCAAACTAAGTCAGTGGGAGGAGACTAGACATGAGTGGCTATGGCAACATACAAGGTGGGTGGAAACATCAAAGGGGAACCGTGACAACAGATGAGATGGGCGCTGACAAGAGTACATTGGAAGGAGTCCATGAATGAAAACAGACACAAAACATACACACACAGTTTGCAGGGAGCTGGACTGCCATCAGCAGGCTGGCACATCCAGCTGATCATGACAGGGTTACTTAGGACCACGTGATATTTCAGTTTTTTTTCCGTTTTTAATAAATCTGCAAAAATGTCAACAATTCTGTGTTTTTCTGTCAAAATGGGGTGCTGTGTGTACATTAATGAAGAAAATTAAATTAAATTATTTTAGCAAATGGTTGCAATATAACAAAGAGTGAAACATTTAAAGGGGTCTGAATACTTTCCGTACCCACTGTAAATAATAAATTAGCAAAATGAAAGAAAAAAACAAATACTGTAGCAGCCTATATGCAGAATTTCAGTTAATTTTTTGTGATGCCCTCTTTAGAAAGCCTGTTTCCTTTACAAATACACAACTGTTTTTATTGTGATTTTAAACAAAAAAATAAATATTTAGAATGGTTTCAATTAGTTAATGAGTTTTAATTGAATTGAATTTGATGTTAAAATAATAATAGTGGAAATTAAGTCTCACATTATCTAAATTTTATTCACACTCATTTTTAACTTTATAAAATGATTATCTGAATTCTTGGTGATCGTAGTAGTAGCCTACTGTCACGAAAGAGTCAGAGGCGTGTGGATACATTCGCAGAGATTTATTCTTGGTCGGTAGATAAGGGACAAACAATGGAAAACAGATATCTTAGGTGAAGCTTAAATCGAAGTCGAGGTACACAGGCAGATAATCCAAAAGGCAGGCAGCAAACTTACAGAAAACCGTAAACAGTAAAAAGTCTTAACACAGGAAATCATACACGGAAAATTGGAAGACAGATGCTATTACAATACTTCGCACTGGATTGTTACAAGAGACTGGCATTTATGCTGAAGCTAATGATTGAAGGGGGTGTGACTGATCAGCAACAGCTGCGGAGAAGAGGAGAGTCCTGGGAGATGGAGTTCAGTACATGAATGAAAGAGCAGAGTGAATAAACATGACATGAGTGTCCTCTAGTGGAGCTTGACGATAATACTGGCTGGGAACGTTACACCTACTATTCTTTTTGGCAGAATTTATCGTTATAATTAACTTGATTATTTCCTGGATTTTCCATCACCATAGTCCCAAAACATAAAGAAATTAATCCTGTGAAACTGCAGGAAATGTGATTCAAATCGAAAACATTTTCCAAGCTCCCCCAAGCTCCCACCTTCATAGTTTGCACCCTGCACTAATGTATTACTTTAATTTCATGAATTAATATTTGGTTAACTAGCAGCGGTTTTTGGTTGGAAAATTAACTGAAATCGGCAATTCTAATCAAGTAAATAAATCTGCAATCCCAAATAAAATGCTGAATAAAAAGCAGCACAAACAACTATTGAACCTATTTTGGATCAGTTTGAAGCATGCACATTTTGTATATGATTTGGAAGTGACATCATGACCAGGGCTTCTGCACTTACCAACAGTTTGCTCTCAAACATCACCATACCACCCTCAGGGCCACCTAGTCTAGAGGTTTAAGATGTTTTTCAGATGTTAAGGACACTGGCATTGCATCAAAGCATGCATTCCTACAACTGTATGTGAGATAAGTCCACAGGATGCTCACCCTTTTTCCTGTTGTACGGGTGGCATCCTCACCAAATGGATGGAGTCACACTAAAGTGATATGCAAATCATTAGGCAATGCAAATAACTAAAGCATACAAGATCGCTGAAGTAAATAGTCATCAAGCCAGTGTGAAAGGAAATAATCAATGCAACCAAAAAGCAAGAGGAGTCATACTGAAAGTGACAGACCAAGTGCTTATCAGAAACCTTGGAGAATGAGGGGTCCAGGGATGTTATGATCCTACTGGTAAAAGGTGGTTTGCATTCTGAAGAGACAGGTGTCTGAATACACAGTTTATGTAGTCTACCCTGTCAATGAAGACAATGAGAAAATGATGCTGCACTAGAATTCACTGCTACTGGTGAATGAACTTCTTGTAGAGGCTCCCACAAAGACATCACAGCTTGAAAAACAAAGAAAGACAGTAAGACAGACGTCCAACAAGGAGAACATAAAAAAACAGTTATTTAGGTGAGGTAAGTAGTGGGCAAGATACTAGTTAAGGATCCCAGTTGGCTGGATGGAAACGGAATGGCAAAGGAAACAAATGGAAGAGTACAAAGAAGAGAGGAATCAAGAACACTGGGAAAACTAAATCAGAAATAGAAATAAATATTTACCTTGTACCACCTGTCTGGGTTGATGTGAATGAGGAGAGTGGATAGATGCCTGTGTTGAACCAGAGTATCAAGGTGTAAGAATGCTAAAGCATTAGTGAGGAAGTCTTATGACACCCTATAGATCAGCCTGCACAACAACTGTACCCTACACTTAACGCTGTGACGCAGTTGTCCCATCACACAAAGGTAGGGTAAGGTAAGCAAAGTTAACAAAGACAGAAATGTATACAGAAAGCAGACTTGCCTAATTCAAAAACAGACCATACAAATGCTAAGAGGTTAATACATGTAATTAAAAGCCTCATTGATGCTCAGTCTGTGACTGTGTTTAGGGAGCTTGCTGGTCTCGAGATCAAAGTGCATTGGGGATTATGTATCCGTGTACATAAAGCCACTCCTGAGATGAATAAGTAAGGAATAAGTAAATTGTTTGCAAAAACAAATAGTTTTAAGAAGCAAATACTTAAATGCAAGCACATTTGCGGTTAATATAAACACAGCAAATCTCAAGTGGGTTAACATGAATATTGCTGCTTATAAAAAGGTTCTACTGAGTATTTAAGTGTTATTTACAAAAGGCAAAAATGAGGAATCGTGACAAAACATGACAAAATAGGATTTATTTAGATTTTTGTGACACTAATGTGAACTAATATGAGAAAACAATTGTGATCTAATGCTTTAAAAGCAATTTTTTTACTTGAAGTTGACTGATGCATTAAATTAATATCATATCAGCAGAGGAGCTGTGAAGCCCAAGGCATGACTTTTCTCTTTTTTTTTAACTATATCCTGTTTTGCAGGTAACACTCCAAAACTGGGTCCTGTGACACATGCATAATCATTATATTGCATGAAATAATAATATTTTCGAAACTTTATGATAAAAGAAGCGACCATCACTACTTTTAGCAGTATTGTTTTCTATGTACACTATTTTCTTTCTAGCTGCAGATGTTGAAGGACAGCTCTGCCCTTTTGCCTCCTAAATCCTTATCTTTCTCAGTATTCACATACTGAGAAAAGTAGCAACCCCGCTACTAGAGTCTTAGAGGCCCCAAAAGTTAAACTCTTTGCTCTAAATTGCCTCTTCCACCACCTCAAAGTACCTAACTTAATGCCACTCACCCTGCCCCATTCAAACTCTCTTCCCTGCCACGGCAAGTGCACTAGCTTACTATTGGCCTTGCCTTCATGAAATATGTATTATTGTGATGTTCTATTCTTTTTGAGTACCACAAGCTGGCAGCTTGTGGAAAATGTAGGGGGCAGCGTGTATATGGAGATTTTATCCATGATTTACAGTACTTCAGACTTGCCAGCTTTTCAACCCCCACAACGCCAAGTTCAAAGAGACTCTGACTAACATGAAAGCCATGACCAGCCAAGCTCCTCCAAGCGACAGGGTTTCTTTATGATGCAGGTAAATCAATATTTCTCAATATTAATCAATATTACTCCCAAACATGCCATACTTGTCTCTTATAACTGTACTCTCATGAATTTTATCATTTAACATGTTAACTACTGCCTGTGGGGAAGTTCTTGGGTTTTTACATGGTCTGATCTTGGAGTGAATTTGCTGGGATATCCACTATTGGCAGAATTTGTGTCTATTTTGAATATCTTCCATGTGCAAATAATCTGCCTCAACGTAATATGATGAAATGATTGTTTGGAAATGGCCTCATTATTCTCTCTATTCAGATAGATGGCAGCAACAATTGCTTCTCTAAGATCATTGCTGATGTTTTACCTGATTGCCATTGTGTTAACACACACCTGAATGCTCCAGACCAGAAAACTGTGAAAAAAACTGCTTTTCTAAAGGTGCTCACACTTGCTAATGACCTGTTAAAAAAGGTATTTGATTAGCAGTGCCTGACTGCTACTTAACCTCTTAATTCTAACCCAGGCTCATTGGAAATGCATGCCTCTACATACATTTCTGCAACCTCATGATTATGTAGCTTACTGCATGTTTCGCTGCAGTTTCAAAGCGAAATGTCCAGAGAGTAGCGCTTAAACACGTTTAATACGCAACTGTGCCACATTTTTTGGATTAGGTGGTACATTGTTTCAAAGCAGCTTAACATAACATTTTGAAGTATTACTAATATCATCATTTCCACAATGCCTATTCATGTATGTTTTGAATTTTAAAAACAAACAATTGTATTTTATTTTGATTTGTATTTAGTAATTACAAGCAGCATGTAAATGGGATGAAGGGGTTTTTACCTGTCATTGTAAACATCTAAATCTACTTAATTTATTACTTCAAATATTATTCAAAGGCAGATAGAGTTATTACAGTATAAAGACATATAGCAAATACAGACTTGATGGCTATAATGCATAAGTCTAACTACAGTGTCACAGACACACCAGGCCCCTCTGTCACTACTGAATGAGCACAGTCACCTGAATACTAATCAACCACACTTATTCACAATTAATCAGCGCACCTGTCCCTGATCTTCACCGTAATCAAGTCCTGCACAAAAGCACACACCTCAAGCTCAGCCATCTTTAGTTAGTCACTATTTTTTGTTTTATTTACTGCAGTGAGGCAAAGAATGAAGGATTGTCTTACAAATCCAGATAAAACAGCAGGTATAGTGCTGTGGAAAGCCTTTCCTACTGTATGTGTGCTCTAATACCTACCCCACTGATGAAGCTCACAGAGAGGAGGAAACATGGAACAAGATGGATGCACTGACAGTACTAATATTCACACTAATAAGTGTTCTTGAAACTTCATCAAGTACTGATCCTAGTCACCACACAAGCATTTTGATAGAGATCCGGTAATCATTCACACACACAAACACACATACTTGCACTTCCCTTGCCCTGAAGGAGGGTGTCAGATGAATTGGATTAATAGGCAAGAAAGAAAAAGGCCGATTAAGGTTATAGAGTTTGATCGAATCTGATGTAATAAAATCTACTCCAAACTCAATGACTGCAGCCGGCTGGGTGGGAAATGTGAATAAAGAGCCATGAAACACACACACAAACCTGCTTTCAAATGAAATATAACGCTCCAAACTGCATCCAGCAGTCTCCAGGAAATAGATGTTTTTTGATTTAGATTTGTTTTTCCTATTGCTCTAAAATCAATTTCGGTACGGGCCGTGGAAAAATCTCAGTGCTTTCTATATTTCTCGGCTCAGGCCCACAGTGTAGGCATAAATATCCAATCCAGTCTCATATAAAAACGTACCCTGACTACTTTTGTCTAAAGTGCAAAACGTAGAGGGGTTACAATAACGACCCTTGAATTGTATGACTGTTACGTTTTTTGTCACGGTTTAGCCTCCCAACTGAATTAATTTGATATAAAATGTATA
>JAUMHR010000081.1:10874371-10890280 GCA_032361145.1 Enteromius fasciolatus
CACACACAACAGAAGTCCTGGGCGCTGGAGTGCCCTCCAGTGGTCTGGATGGGCACATCCAGCTGAACGTTACAGTTACACTGATCTCACGGTGATTAAAACATATTTTACTAGGTTTAATTTGTACAAATGACCAGACAAAACTACTCCTAAACCTACCCATTACAAATATTGTGCAAAATCATGATTTATAGGGTTTTGTGAAAATAGTACAAAACATTAATATACAAATGTTGGGCGCAATTGTAGTATACCTTCTAATGGGTCGTATTTCACAGCTATTGTAGAAATGACCCATACGGGCGTATTAGTTGGAGGACATGTTGCCCTCTGATCACTCCCTGTTCCAGTTATTCTTATACGTAGTGCTGTTATAAAATATAGTTCTGTAATTCCTGTTACGTGACTACTTAGTGAAGTGAAAAAAGTGTTGTTACCAATGTCCTGTTACACATTTGTTATATTACAGCTGCACATACTAGATACACATCTAGGTACTATGTAAGTACTGTGAACTGTGGCGCTAGAGAGGGTGGATTTATTGAAAGTCCCAGGTGAGAAAACACAGCGTGGTGGTGGTGAGTGCTCGGCGTTCTCGTGATCCTTTCCTTTCTTCCCAGGTCCCAGTGATAAGTGCTCCAGTGATCCTCCAGTGATGATCTGGGCTTCTCGCTCAAGGTGTCGTCTAGAAAGACAAAAGGCAAGGTAAGTCATGCGCCAAAGCAGTATGGAGTCGTAGCTCAATATTTCCGTATTTTGGTGTTCCTTTTATAGTCGTCCGGCCGTAAGCGATTGGCCCGGATTGATGTGTTCCAGGTGCTGCTCTTTCGTTGCAAGGACAACGCTGATCGGTGCCCGTCACAGTACACAGGTGTTAGGGACACTTAATATAAAGTGAGACCTTATATTTATAACTGTTATGAAGCGGACGGAGACAGAGGTAAGATGTAACAATATATTTATTTACAGGATGAGAAAACAAAGGATAACTGAAATGTCTCTTTTCGTTGTAAACAGGCTGGGATCCAACGGGAAGCACACACAGAAGACCATGACCACACACCACAGTTCCAGGAGACAATGACAGGATGACGAGGGGACCAGGAGAAAACGAGAAGACTCACGGAGAACACTGGAGGACAACAGGAGAGAATACGGGTAAGTATATAGTCAGAATGCGTTGAGAGAGTCCACTTAAGATCAACGGACAATGAGCGTGCTAGTGACTGTGGTATTTATGTGGTGGGGCTGATCGTGGACAGGTGCTGAACAATAACAGGGTATAAAATAAATCACTCTATAATGATAAAAATCCACCAACTTCTCGTTTTTTAACATCCATCAAACCAAGTCAGCCTGCTGTTTTGATTCTCATGCAGTGTAACGTCACTGTCACAGTCCGCTGGATGTACTCCATCCACTCCAGCGCTCAGCGAACTCTCTGTGTTTTATGTTTGTTTTCATTCATGGACTCATTCACATGAACTCATGCCCCCGCCCCGCTCTTTTGTTGTCATGGTGTTTTATTGTTGTCTCCACCCAGTTCTACATGTAAAAAGTTCCCGGATGTCTTTGTGTTAGCACGGATCATTGTTTCAGTGTATTGCCGTCAACTCTAGTGTTTTGAGGAAGAGACTGATCCCACAAGCTACTTCTAGAAAACAGACACTGCCAGCACAGTAGTAAACACAGAGATCACACTAAAAGCTCAGTTAGTGTATAAAATAACAGACAACCAGTGTTAATTCAAATGTTGTTCTGAAAAAAATCATTTCTAAACAGTTTTAGGGGTGGAGAAAGAGCCAACAAAAAAATGTTTAACGTGGTGTATCAGAAATGCAAAACAATACAAGAACGGCAATGCCAATGAACCCACTGTTTTACTTATGTTTTACTATTTAAATAATTTAAGTCTTCACACCAAACTGGATGTTTCAATTTATCATCATATTTCTTTAGGGATGATGTGCGTCACATTTAGCCACTAAGTGACACTTAATGGATTAGCCTGTCAATGTCTGCCAAGTTTGCTGAAACCCTTAAATCAAATCAATGATGCCAGTTCCATCGAGTGCAAGCCATACAAACTACTAACAGATAACTTAAATAATATGGCAGCCATTTTCTAATACAGAAAGCCTCTGATTTGTTTAAAGTCATGCTACAGGAAACATCAAATAACATTTCTAACATCAAAATCTTTCTAAATCAGTGGTTCCAAAGTGCAAGGATGTGGCATAATTTTGTGTCCATCTAATGATAGCTGTCTTGTTTAGGATTAAATCCATGCGTGATTTCAGTAATTGAATCTTGAACTGACTGTAAAGTGTAAAGATTTTTGTTGTTGTTGTTGTAATGTAGATTAATAAATTAGTGAAGCAGTTTTAAAAACAAGACCTTGTTTGGTTTGACTATCAGGGAGACTAGTCTAATCAAGTTTACTCTCTTGGGATCTCAGTGTATAATGTGAGATTGTGTAAATAATAATTACAGATAGTCCAATCATATTCAATTTCATGGGCAAACAAGGCATCCTGTTTGCATTTCATAATGACAAAAATGAAATACCATTCCTCCTTTTTCAAGATGACTTGCAAAGTCTTAATTATTAAAGCCACTCTAGTTAACATTCATGACTCATCTTTTTTTATGTGGACAGAGACACATTTTGTAATATAAACCAACCCTAAAAATGCTCAGTCAAGCAATCACAATTCAAGAATTGACTAGCTTGAAAAGCAATTATTAGGACCAATTTAAGACTAGGATGATTTAGGAAGCCTCTTCTGAATAAGATTCAAATTATGACATGGGCCCATATTTGGTAACAACGAGCCCATATCATACAGATGTGTATGTATTGAAACATCTAAAATGGAAGCATTACTATGTATTCACAGCTAAAGAAAAAAAAGGAAACCTTGTATCATAAATACACTGCTTGAATTTTATTCAAGAGTTCGCGCTTCCTCATAATCAAGAAGGATAAAGTTTAACGTATTTGGCGTGCTGTCCGGGGGGGGCGAGCCGGGAGGACGGCAGACACCGAACCCTAGAGGCTTGAACCCTAGCTAGGGCTAGAGCTCGTCGTCCAGCTAGGTTCTTGCATGCCCTCACGGAGGAAGGCGCGAGAGCAACTAAATGGCGGAGAAGTGGTGGAGGAGGGATGCGCAAAAGGCGAGGTGTAAAAGGAAAGTAATGGGCAGGAGTAATGAGGAGATTGATTAGGTGATACATTGCCAGTTGTGATTAATCGTCTGCTGCTCTGCTCGAATTTAGTTTATTTGCAAAAACTTCACTTCAAGATTTCGCGCTTCCTCATAATCAAGAAGGATAAAGTTTAGCGTATTTGGCGTGCTGTCCGGGGTGGGGGCGAGCTGGGAGAACGGCGGACACCGAACCCTAGAGGCTTGGCATCTGGCTCAGTCCTTGCATGCCCCGCAAAAATGCTAGATAAGGACAGCAGCTGGATGCGAGCCCCCCAAAAAAGCTTGGTAAGAGGATGCTGGATGGGCCAGCAGGTAGTAGCAAGCACTGAACATAATCAAGTAGGAAAAATAGGGTGATGGCAATGTAAAATGACGAGATTAAAATTAATTTATCCAATGCAGAGACGGTCTTTGTAGTCAAGACGATGATGATCACTAGAAATCAGGTGTCCCCAACTAAGCAAGCCAGAGGTGACAGCGGCAAGAAACCAAAACCCCATCCATGAGAGAACGGGAAAAAAAAAAACTTTGGGAGAACCGGGCTTAGTTGGGTCCATTTCTCCTCTGGCCGGATGCCTGGCACCTAATTTCCAGTTCAATTTTTAACACGCTAAATTGTGTAAAGACTTATAGTGTGTGTGAAACGGGGTGGACTGGGGAGCTGTATCGTCCGGCGACCTGCTGGTAGAGACAGAGATGTGGATTAGTGGGTTGGAAAAGAAAGCAAGCAAAACAATATAAACATATGGGGTATGGTGGGCGGGAAATCAGAACGTCAGCAGATGAAGGGTGGCTGTCTCTGGGGAGGCATTAGACAAAGGGGGATTTTTTAAATAGCAGGAGAATTATGGACTCTGCGAAGGAATGGGGGAGGAGGGGTGGGGTAGCTATGGGATGGGGGACCTCTGCGAAGGTGGGGAGGGACGAAGGATAGCTTTTTTAAACAAAGTACCTCTGCGGAGGCATGAAAGGGAAAAACTTAAGATAGATATCCTCTGCGGAGGCATGAAAGGGAAAAAACTTTGAAAAAACATAGACTAAATGAATCAATGAACCTAAAATGGGTGAGAGGGTGCATAAAATACGTTACGAGACTGAGGAAAAGTAGAAGGGAATGCTGTGCTGGCGTCATGGGTATGTGGCGAGAAGTTGCAACGCTGGCCTTTGTTGCTTCTGGGGAAGAGGAAAATGGCGGAAGGCATTGTGGTAAGTAATGAGGATTCTTTCGCTTGGATTGCTTTGGCGGATAGCGCGGTGAATGAGATCTAAGAGCGCGCGGACAAGGCCTCGAATAGGAATCCACGGGCTCTCATGGAGACTTGGCCGGGCTGAGAGTTGGTTTTGGCGGTAGCAGGTTGTTGGAAGGCAGGCTGAGGAATCTGGTCCTTGCGGAGGTAGGCAGGTGAGGATGTGTCTTCGGTTGTGCGATTCCAGAGAATGCTCAAAAGGCGAGGTGCAGAGGGGAAGAGAACGGGCTATTTATAGTGGGTAGTAGGAGATTTGATTGGGCAGGAGTAATGAGGAGATTGATTTGGTGATGCAGTGCCAGCTGTGGTTAATCGTCTGCTGCTCCGCTCAAAATTAGTTTATTTGCAAAAACTTCACTTAATACATTATTTAAAATTGTATATTCAATTAACCCATCCACCAAACCTAAACCTAACCAATTTATAGAGAATAAAATATATAAAAAGTAATAAACAGAAATGTAAGCAGAAATTCCACTCATACCTCCAAACTTTATTTTAGATATATATACTGTATATGTATTAGTTATTTTGATTATTGCAAGTTATATTGATTGTTAACTTATATTGATTATTGATTGTTGAGTAGTCTAAATGACCCAAATTATATTTGTACAAATTTGGCCCTACTTTATATTAAAGGCACAATATGTAAGTTTTTGCCACTAAAGGTCGCATTTTCAAAACAAGCAACGAGGCAAATGTCAATGGCGCAATGACAGAGCATGGAACGTTGAGAGATGTTGCTTTCAATAATCGCGTTCACAGATGCAAAGCTTATTTATATCTGTTTAATCACCTAACAACCTGTAGATGACTTAGGACTGGGCGATAAATATCGAACGATATATTATGTGCATCTCTTAAATTTTTTGGGATTGTTAAGAGTGTAATCATGATCCATAAAATAGAAATGCACAATAAATAACTACCACTTCTGAATTTGTCCATGTGTGTTACCATAGTATTCATAGGCAGAAGCTGAGAAAAGTTTGGCTATTGCATCATTGATAGGCGACAATAAACAAGGAAGGTTAATTATTTAAATCTGGAATTTATACATCCTTGTGATGATTACCGTTCGTGCAGTGTAGCGGCAGGACACAAGGCAAGAACGAGAAGGCTTAGAAATGCTTAACTGTTTTAATAAAAAACAAAGAGCTGACGGGGCAGCAAAACATGACACAATCACATGAACGGCGTAACATTCCTTCAACACTAGATAAACAAAACTGAAAAAGACACACTTACATAGACCAACTAATTACAAGAAAACTAGAAACACCTGGGAGCTAATTAAACAATAAAGACCGGGGCAGGGTTACCATTTGACAGGAGAACACGAGGGCAAAGGAAAATAAACACAAGTCACATGGACAGAACTGAAAACATAAACACAAGACAAGAAGGAACGCATGGAGGCGTGACAGAGCCCCCCCCCTTAAGGGCGGCTTCCAGACGCCCAAAACCAGAACACATCGTCCATAACAGAATACAAGGGCGGGATGGGTGGGTGCACTGGAGGCAGGCCCAGGGTCCACTTACGTGCCTTGCCTCCAGGGCAGATCTCAAGTCCAGGCAAACCACCAGAGAATGAGCCATAACAGAAAAGCCAGAATGAGCCCTTAATGGACCATGGTGGCTTGAGCATTGACCAGGGCAGTTCCATCATAGTCCATACATAATTCCCCCTCCCGCCCTCCCTCTCCAGAACCCACCCCTTACTGCCACCCCAAAAAAAATATTTGGGAAAGCTCCCGGAGGGCATAACAGAGTGCGGTATATGGAGGTCGCCTGGGAGAGCGTACGGCGGGTCTGGAAGACGCACAACAGACTCAGGTGGACGCACGGGGTGTTCGACAGACTCAGGTGGGCGTGCGGGGTGCGCGACAGACTCAGGTGGACACACAGTAGACTCAGGTGGGCGCACAAAGTGCGCGGCAGACTCAGGAGGATCGGACCACCGCAGCAGGTCCTCCGCCACGGCCACTGGAGGATCGGGCCACTGTTGTAGGTCCTCCGCAACGGGCTCTGGAGGATTGGACCACTGCAGCAAGTCATCCGCTACGGGCTCTGGAGGATCGGGCCACTGCAGCAGGCCATCCGCCACGGGCTCTGGAGAATCGGGCCATTGCAGCAGGTCGTCCACTACGGGCTCTGGAGAATCGTGCCACTGCAGCGGGTCGTCCACTACGGGCTCTGGAGGATCAGGCCACTGCAGCAGGTCACCCGCTACGGGCTCTGGAGAATCGTGCCACTGCAGCAGTTCATCCGCTACAGCCTCTGGAGGATCAGGCCATTGTAGCAGGTCGTCCACTACGAGCTCTGGAGGGATGGGCCACGGCAGCGGGTCGTCCGCTACAGGCTCTGGAGGATCAGGCCACTGCAGCAGGTCATCCGATACGGCCTCTGGAGGATCAGGCCATGGTAGCAGGTCGCCCACTATGGTCTCTGGAGGATCAGGCCACTGTAGCGGGTCATCCACTGGATCGGGCACTGGAACTGGAACAGGCTCTGGAAAAACCCGGACTGGAACAGGCATGGGAACTGGATCAGGCTCTGGAACCACCCGGACCGGAGCAGGCACTGAAACTGGAACAGGCTCTTTGTCCATTTCCTCAGCCGCCATCCTAAAGGCCAGCTCAAAAATGCCCTGTATCTTCATTGCCTCCTCCTGTGAAGCGTTCGGAGGCGGAGCCCACGGGAACGGGAAATCCCCACTCGAACATCCATACCACGGAGGCGAAACTAAAGCTGCCCTCTGAGATTCAGAGCGGCGTGGCGCTGTGGGCGGCGGACCACGCCGGATCGCTAACCGGCTTCCTGGCTGTGTGATCCGCTGAAGCGAGCCGTTGCCAGGGAGAATGTGCGCGTTCGCGCAAGCATTCTCTATTTGATCTAGTGTTCTGTGATGATTACCGTTCGTGCAGTGTAGCGGCAGGACACAAGGCAAGGACGAGAAGGCTTAGAAATGCTTAACTGTTTTAATAAAAAACAAAGAGCTGACGGGGCAGCAAAACATGACACACTCACATGAACGGCGTAACATTCCTTCAACACTAGATAAACAAAACTGAAAAAGACACGCTTACATAGACCAACTAATTACAAGAAAACTAGAAACACCTGGGAGCTAATTACACAATAAAGACCGGGGCAGGGTTACCATTTGACAGGAGAACACGAGGGCAAAGGAAAATAAACACAAGTCACATGGACAGAACTGAAAACATAAACACAAGACAAGAAGGAACGCATGGAGGCGTGACAATCCTACAGATCTTTTCAGATAACGTAAGTACAAAACAACATGAAATATATAACACTGTGCAAGTGGTTTTTGGATATTTTATCACAAAAATCGTACATATTGTGTCTTCAAGTGCCCCTAATACCTGTGTACTTCCATAGTAACTAGATGTGTACGTAGTATGTAACCACAGTGAAAGTACACATAGTATGTACAGCTGTAATATTTCTGTAACTACACACGTAACAAAACTCAGAATGGTACAGTATGTGTAAGTACAAATGTGTAACAGGACATTGGTAACATCATTAAGTACTTGTGTAACAGGAATTAAATAAGTACATTTTGTAACAACAGTATGTATAAGAATAATTGGAAAATGTGCTGATCCAGGGAATGGAGATGGGTAGGTTTAGGGATATGTAAAGTGTGGAGGAGATGGTGCACCACTGTAATAGCAGTGTACTAACATGGTAACTACTCAGGAACTAGTTAGTATAAAGGGTAACATTCTGGACACCAACCATATTTCATATGTAAAGTTTCATATGAAACTTGTGTCAATGACCCAGTCATGCAAAAAGCGTATAGAAACATTAGCTGCAAGGTTGATGCTGCTGCTGTTGATGATCTTTTTTCAAAGGGAATTTAAGAGATAAACAATAAACAAGCCTTTGTTTTTATCAAACATACAGGCTATATGCGAGCATCGCAAATTATGTTTACATTATTCTACACCTCACCTCCAGCAGTGCGGGGTGTCAGAATGTTTGTAAACAGTATATCGTACCTCATCCTTTTCCAGCTTCTTTTTGCCCTCAAACAAAGAACGAAAAATAACTTAGTTGAAGTAAATCGGTGCCTTTAGGCAACATACGTTGTTGTTTTTTTTGTGCTAACTGGTCATGTCACTCTAAAAAATGCTGGGTTGCTATGAGGTTTAACCCAACCTTCTGGATATAAACTAAAATTCTGGGTCAAAACAACCCAGTCGCTGGTTCTGTCAGTATTTAACCCAGCATTTTTTAGAGTGTAAGGATGAAAAGTTGTTGCTGGAGGAAATTTGGCTTGCTGGTGACCTCTCATTAACAGCCTGCCCTCTGTGATATCAAGCTAGTAAATTTGTTCTGAAATTACTTTTCTTTAAGGGTTTAGGAATGTCTTTGAGCCCTTTGTTTAATGAAATGATGCTAGTGATTGGACCAAACCTCTTTCAGACTAACATTACCTCTAAAACAAATCAATATAGCACCATTGGCTTTAGCACAAGGGATTAAACTGGTTAATTTCAGCAGAAGTCATTACATGCATAATATTACGTGGGTATCTTTCTCCATTGATGGTCATACAAATTTAGCCATGCACTACTAAGTTTTTTCTTAAAAGTATTTTTGTTGATGACATGGATAACTTCTTTGTTTTTTGTTTTGCCTTCCTTAATTTAGGTCTAACTTGATACACTTGAAGCATCGCTGTGCGGACTGATTTGTATGACATCAAAGTCCTGTGAGAGTGATTCGATAGCGTATGGAGCCGTCTGCTCTCTATAGCTCTCACGGTACTTTGATGTCACACACAATATATGGACCGTGTGTTCCCACACCCTGTGTGGATGGGCGGCATTAGTACTTGTTTTTAATACTCCATGCCGTGGTATAATAAAGACTTTTTAAAAAATCTTTAGACTAGACTGTGTGATGTAGACTCATCAGACAGTGGATCCATTTGCATGCCGTTTATTGAACTCGTAGTCAAACAGATACTGATCAATCACCGTGAAACAGATATAAACAGGCAGAGCGAGACAGTACCAGATTCAGGCAGAAGGTCGGGGCTTCAGGCTGAAATCAGAGTCGGTAAATCCAGGCGTGGGTCGGGGTATCAGGCAGAAATCAGAATCGAAAGGCAGTCCAGGTCAATAACAAGATCAGTCCAAATAATCCGCAAAGGGTAAACGCTTGGAGTTGTCAGCAAGAACAAAACTTTGCGCTGATCGTAATCCAGGCCTCCCCTTAAATAGGGAGGCAAATGAGGAACGCCAAGAGCGGAAGTCCCCGAGGTACGTGGGTCGAAGCGGTCCGGGTAGGAACTAATATTCCAGGGAAAGTTCCTGCTGATGGCGGTCGGACAGAGCCACAGAAGACCGCTTTATAACAGACTACCTCGGCCAAAAGAATCGTGTAATTTATTATCCCGTATCAAAATACCACCAAAAGATATAGACATTGACCATATGGAAAGCGCCACAGCCAAGAGCCCTGTCACAACCAACAGCACTGCAATTCGTTCTGACAGGCGTAAGCGCGTCGACGACTGCTGCGCAAGGTCGTAATCTTCCCAACGCTCCAGTGCAAATTCACAGTGGTGACAGGGAGAGCCCGAAGGGGAGGACCCTGTACTTCCATGCTCGACCCTCGAATGCAAACTGTAGAAACGGTCTGGGTCGAAGGAGAATCGAGACGCTTCAGGTCGACCTCTGCGAACCAATCCTAGAGCTGAACGCATTTGATAATGCGTTTCTGCGTCAACATTCTGAACAGAACTCCCAGGTCCAAGACGGACCGGAGGCCACCACCTTTCCTTGGCACAATGAAGTAAGGGCTGTACAACCCTGACTTCATCTCGGCTGGAGGGACCGGCTCTATTGCATCCTTTGCCAGAAGGACAGCAATCTCCTTGCACAGTACAGAGGCGTCTCAGGCTGCCACCACAGTCTCGAGCATGCCACTGAACCTGGGAGGACGCCGGATGAAGTAAATCACATAGCCGGACCGGATTGTCCAGAGGAACCACCTCGACGGGCTGGGAAGCGTGGCCCACGCCTCCCGCCTCGTCGATAATGGAACCATTGGAGTCACCAGTCTGCCAAAAGGTGTCTGCCAAGAGTGATTTCTAAAGAGCTGTTTTAGACAGAGTAAACGTTTTTAAACTATCTTTGAGAAATTTTAAAACAAACTATATTACAAACTTTCCATTGAGACCCTAAAGAATCATATTAGCTTGTGGAAAATTGGCTTTGTATGACTCCTTTAATGCTTTACTAAATTAGGCAGTTAATATTTCATTATATACTGCGATTTCAAAGTTTATCTGGCGCACTCTGTGTTGCACACACTTCTTTTTGTTTCTCTGCAGCTCCCCCTTACGTCTGACTACTTAAGATAGAAATACCTAAGGCCCCTGCCTGCAGCATTTAGCCCCAGAATTCTCCACAAGCAAAGTAGATTTACAAGACAGGGTCTTAGTGACCTAGATTTGTCAGGTCAGATTCATCAAGTCACTTGCATTATAGCCGCCCTGTCAAAAAGTGATACTCATATTCACAACATGACAACTCATTTTAGAGCAAGTTGTGCAGATTCATGCTCTGTCTTGGATTGGAGGAGGCATGAACGGGTCATAGTAAAGAACGCAGGCTAGCGAACATGGAAAAGTGAGGGATATGTTATCTGTGGCCTGTGGCGTATTTAATTTACTGTCATAGCCATAGAGCTTCACGTCTTAAACCCAGCATGTCAAGAAAGCTCAGTTGCATTGGTTTTTACTGGACTACTTTTTGAGTGCAAAATGGTCCTCTCTTTCTGTTGCTCTCTTCTCTTTAATTTCTTATTGTACCTTGACACAACTTTTTATTGGTCCCTTGTGGCCTGGGGCATATTTCCACGGAAACAGAGGCCAAAACAGTAGATGACAAATTGCTCCAAGGTGCTGTTTATTCACTCTCTTGCTTTTACAGCAATTCCAGCCAATTATTTTGAAGTCTGACACTTAAAGCGCAATCAGCAGTGGATCATTATCTGGCGGGAGTGATAGCCAGCAGCCTCTTTCCCTGGTTTGCCCAATTTGGCAGGGAGATTGCCATTAAGGGTGCACAACTATTCCCTATCTCAAACTTTCTTCACGCAATTATCGCTCTTGAAACGTCAACTGTCCCTTACAACTTCTCAGCATAAGAGATTGCGTTTGAAAGCGGATAAGGCAGCTTGGAACTTATAATCGATCCATCGTGATGACATGCACAGTTGAGACATCTTATTTCTGGCAGAGTTTGATGTTCTCTCGGTGTGATTTATGAGGTGAATAATAATGTTCAAAACAGTCACAGGTGAGAAGGGAGAAAAATGCAAACCACGCTGGTCTTTCTATAATGTTTCCAGGCCTGGTGGAGATAGCATTTGGATTTAGATGTTAAACCTTGGATTATTTGTGCAGCAATAACCTCAAGCATCCCGCTGCTAAAACAGGCGTCCCTCATGGAGCAAATTCCAACAGCTGTGCGATGTCCTTGTGATGAGGGAAGTCAGGAGAGGATGACAAGGAGAGGGAGGAGCATACCTGTATAAACAACCAATGAATATTCAGTATTGTTGTATCCATGTCGTGCTCCCCTGTTGTTTAGTAAACATACACATTTCCCATCAAAGAACCCACTAGTATCATGTAATAGACATTTGTGTTCTGCCGATGAGTGAACAGCTTTGCACTTACAGGAGTAAAATGTAAAAACCCATTTGTTTTGCAAAATATAAAAAATTTGTTTGCACCCACTAAGAATCTTAAAATTTCTCAGATTACAGGAACTCATCAAGCACAGAGTTCCTATAAAACCTGCTTACAGCAGTCTAATTACTCTCACAACTGCCACACACATTACTAATTACTTATCGGATCATTAGTCCTTTGTCAGAGCTGAATAAAGATTTTGATATTACAGATTAAACTTTGTAAGAGAAACTCAACTTCTAATGATGACTGCCTATTGGTAGAAGTAGCATGTCTGTATAATTGAAATTACCCTAAGACGTCCTTCAGGAATAGCATGTATGGTACATGACTTCTTTTTAGCTGACTATCCTTGAGTGATTTCTTGATACAAAACCTCTTCCAAACAACTTTTTAACTTGGTAAGTTGCTCATAGGTGTTCTACTTAATTAAAATTTTTATACCAATATGCAAAAAAAAAGTCCAAAGGAGCTATAAATATATACTTTCGTGTCTTGACAACCTGTCAAAAGCTTCGCTTTTGTTTTCAATTTTTTTTTTTTCATTTAAAAAAAAGGATCACACAAATGCCTTTCACTTGAGAAGGAAAATATCAATCTTTTTTTTTTACCTTGTTGTGAAAGCTAATAAAACTGCTTTAACTAGGTTGGTGATGCAATTGTTTCATTCTCAGCAGCAGCAGCAATTCTTACACAGCTACAGTCTTGTGTTAAGTTGCCCTCTATAATACCACCAAAAACATTTAGCAAGGTATTGCAATGTGTAACAAGGAAACTTTTGATGCACCAAAGTAATTTTATCTAGGTAAGAGAAAATGCTTGAACAGAAGTCTACAGATACAACACAGAGCAATAGCAGCATCTTCTGGTAGGATGTACTAACTAGCTACAAAACAGCACTGTGAGAAAATGACATCAAAGAAAAAGAATTCACCTTCAGGGACTAAATGCAAATACTAAAGCACTCAATCATCAATCAAAATGCAACAGGAGGTCTTTAGCTACATCTTCATAATTAATGTCCTAGAGGTATTCGAGAAATTAGATCCTTTTAACATATTAAATGTTTCTCCTTGACATGAATATCAAATAAAAACCTTTGCCTCACATTTGTTTCACATAAAAAAATACTCTAAAAAACACACAATTTTAATTTTAATTTTAATTTTAACTCAGTAATGTGATGCATACTCTAGCTTTGCTAGACACTGGTGCTACATTATTTTTCTCATCTAAAGTTCATTTAACATCTCAACAAAATCACACGCTGTGCTCAGATGTTACCGTTTTTAAAACGTAAAGTAGGTATTTATCATTTATTAAGCTTCTAATCTTTCCTTAGGAAAAGGGAACGAAAGAAAAAAAACTGTTTGTATAATGAAGTCTTGAAAGAGATTACAACAATTTTCCCATGTTTCTCACACTACGTCCTTGTGACTCTTTTCTGCTCAGAACTTTGTCATGAAATTTGTGCCTACTTTTATTTCTTCTGGAAATTTTTAGAAAAAATAGTCAAGACGCTTGAAACTAAAACGAGATCTAAAAATCACCTCTAAGTCTTCAGAATTTATGAAAAGCTACTTTTCTTTTACTCGGAAGTGCAATGACAATATAGACAAAAATAGGACTGGATGCAATAAATAGAATATAAGAGTTACAAGACAATATAAGAGATCAAAAATCACAGACCACAGGAATATAACCTATACCTTATATTTATATACCTAACATTTAAAAAATAGTATATTATTTATATAATTTTGCGTGTCTCTGTGTTACTGTATGGTGCAGAAGCGCTTTGTTTACTAGCATACGGACCTGAGCGTGACGCTTCCAGTGATATTAAAGTCTTGCGTCTCACTAAATAAGGACATAAATACAGTAGGCTACATGAAAAACATCTCCAGAACTGCTCCGAGGGTTACTTCAAGAGCATTTTACCATTTCATTTAAGTAAATCTATCGTCATATCATGTACACGCAGAATTGTAAAGCTATTCATGGCAAGCTGGTTTGGACACAGCAGCAAAAATATATTACTATTGTTCAGTAGAATGTACATAATGGGCTACTACAAACATTATTAAAACTATTATTTCTTCAGTAGTTTAAACTGTAATATAAAGTCCCCTTTATTTTCCAACAATAGGATGAAATCTTCATTAATTAAAAGACAAATGTTTTATCCCTTAAAAAAATGTAAATACACAAAGTTTTCAGAGGGGAAAAAAAGGATAAGGCTATTGTAGGAATAAATAATAAAGCACTAGTGCAGGCTTCATCAAATCCTACCCTGGAGGTCCAATGCACTGCTGAGTTTAGCTCCAACCCTGATAAAAACCTCACCTACCTGTGAGTTTCTAATGATCCTTATACATTGATTAACATGCTCAGGTGAGTTTGAATAGGGTTAGATCCAAGCAGTGCATTGGACCTCCAGGGTAAGATTTGATGAAGCCTGCAATAGTGTAAAGGTAGCATAACAGACGTGTAAACTGACAACTATCTGAACATTATTCAAACTAATTTGCACTGATTCATTGTGTTTGATTTTTTTTTTTCCCATGCAGTGGGTCAAGAGATGAGGTTTTGAGTATAAATGTGAACAAGCTTTTTTTTTTTAGTTATTGTAATTTAGTTTAAACTGATTTCATAAAATTGCTATCGAAAAATTCAGGAACCGAAATTGAACTCAAGGTATCGGTATCCAAATTTTTTGAAAGATACCCAGCCCTACATATGAATGACAGCAGGATCTACAGCACAGAATCTTTTACCAAGTCGAATAAGAACAAGAACAGTACAGGAAATCCTCTTAACTTTTCTACTCATAGCTTTACTCTACCAGTTCCTGTCATTTAATAATGAGCTACACCCTGTCACAGCACTAGTCAACTCTGGAGCTGTAGTGAACCTAACGCATGAAAAAGTGGTATAAATATCAGCTTCACCATGCACACAGCAGCAGATCGCAATAAAGCTATTTGGAAGCATCTTGCAGTAGACTATTCCCATCAGTCTATAGACGAGCTTTAACCTGACTTTTTTAACCTGGGATACCATTATCCTGTGGCTAGCCACCCTCTCATTTATTGGAGCCAAGGATAACTCACTGGTCTACATATTGTCTGCAACACTGTCATAACCTAAACTCCATTTCCAGTGCTTAACACATTTTTTTTCATTCCTAAAAGGACTACACAGTACAGTAATACACCCAACTGTCTTAGGACTTCAGGAAGACCAAGGCCATCCAATTACCACCTCTCTGGCACGGGGTGCGCGGCAGAGTCAGGGGGCCGCACGGGGTGCGCGACAGAGTCTGGGGGCCGCACGGGGTGAGCGGCAGGTTCTTGAGGTCGCACGGGGTGCACGGCCGTCTTTGGAGGATCAGGCCACGGCAGCAGGTTTTCCACTACGGGTTCCGGAGGATCAGGCCACTGCAGCAGGTCATCCAGTACGGCCTCTGGAGGGTCAGGCTATTGCAGCAGGTCATCCGCTACGGCCTCTGGAGGGTCAGGCCATTGCAGCAGGTCATCCGCTACGGCCTCTGGAGGATCAGGCAAATGTAGCAGGTCATCCGCCACGGCCTCTGGAGGATCAGGCCAATGCAGCAGGGTCATCCGCTACGGCCTCTGGAGGGTCAGGCCACTGCAGCGGGTCATCCGCTACGGCCTCTGGAGGGTCAGGCCACTGCAGC
>JAUMHR010000081.1:10923879-10938302 GCA_032361145.1 Enteromius fasciolatus
CGCCTGTACGACTCTGTCTTTAATAAAACACACTTCGCAAGTGGATCCGCTTGTCTGCCTCGCTCCGTTCGTTACAGCGAGTAACCATATAATCTAGAAATGAACATATGAACATCAGAGGGCTTACTTCCTTTCGTGATGAGGGAGTCCTTCTTTGAGGTGTAGCCACAATCACCAGAGTCACATTGCTTCAGCTAAATTTATTTTAGCATTTAAAGAAATAGTGTTCGTTTAATTAAAGGCCATTGTTATACTCTGAACGTCATTGAGCACATATAATTAAGTTTAAAGGCCCGCTATACATGCATTTACACTGTTACAGAACGAAGTAATAAGCTTTCCATTTAAGATTTAAGAGTAATATTATTTAAGAGTTATCTTTTGTTTTGCTTTTATATGTTATTTATTAATTTGCTTGTTTTTCATCGCAGTCTCTCAAACCCCTTGCAGTTCTATCATGAACCGGTTGAGGTTGTGGGAATTTCCTGCTCTACATTCATGTCCACAGTTTCCCTAATTTTACTTCACGATACTGTCACGACTGGTTTACAGAATGTACATTCATGTCTACAGTAATGTAATTGTCTGGGTTCAAAGATTTAATCACAGAGTCAAACACCAAGAGTTTTCAAGCATCAAAGCAATAAAAGTTCAATACAGCTTCAAAAAGTTATCCAAATTAAAACGTGTCCTGTTTATTTTTTTTTATTTTTTTTATTCTGTGCCAAAATAATGACTGTCCCACATATTTACCATGACTTGCAGAAAACACAGATTACAGCAAAACCAGAATCATTCAAATATTTATTTCAGGGTCACAGTTCAGCCCCTAAAAATGCCTTTAAAATACAATCAAATTTAGTATGATCCCTTTTTTTATGTACGAGTATAAGTACAGATCAGAACGATGTTGTTTAATTTCAGCAACATTCAAATATGTACCCTTTAGGTACAAACATGTTCCTTTTGAAAAGTGATAGCTTTTGTACCTTTATTTCTGAGAGTGTAGACATGGTACTTGCATTTAATATGCGTTCTGTGTATGCAAAAATGTGGATGTCTCATCTTTGGCCCTTTAGGTTTTCCGTTTTCTGAGAGGCTTGCACATCAGTCAACCAATGAGAGACTGAAATACTTGCTGTTATTAATATTATTTATTTTTTCAACAAAGCATTCTAAAAATGTCCAATGATCATCTGCATGGTCAGTTTTAAACAATAGCTTTAGCATTTTATCCAATTTTACTTCAACAACAAAAAAATCTCCATATATTATTTCCTTTATTTGCATTTTTGATTTAACTAAGTTTGCTTTTTTCTTACAGAAACTGAAAATGTATGTTGTAATATGTTGCTTACAAGAGAGAAATAAAAAAACCCTAATAAAAATTCATTAGACATTGTCTGTTTAACTGTGATTGTGAAGCTTAGAATCAACATTTGAGTCTAAAATGACTGTGAGAATAGTTTTTAACAACATTTTATTTTGTTACATGAACTGTGTACTACATCGTGAAATATAAAGCATAATAACTTACAAAAGCAGTCGTGGTCATTTTATTCATGTTGAAATATGTTTCAAAAGAAAGTAAGAAACAGAAATACGAAATATAGTTTCCAGTCTTCTTGGAGAATTTCTGACTGAAGCGTGTGAAATCTTTACTGACCCAGTAATCAGATGTAGCTGCATTTTGATATCAGACAGACTCTACACTGAGTACTGAGTAAGCAAATGACACATTCGTATTCATTTCTCCGTTAGATACCAGCAGCTGTGTAGTCCACAAAACATCCTATAATCATGCAAGCGATATATTTCTGTCAGCTCCGCTAATAATAATCCACCTGGACAGCTACTGAAGTCTCACATATTCTCCTGTGGCTGTTCTCTATTGTTGTTGTTTTTTTGTTTTTTTTTTCTTTCTTTCTCTTTTTGAAAGACCTGTTTCCGAAAAAGTGAAACTGATGGTGTTAGGGGGAATACCATGTCCTTATTATGCATGCATATTAGGTTATTTCCCAAAAGCATCCACACTTAATACAAACTGAACAGAAAAAAAGTATTATTCGTGTCTCTGTCGCAATGTTTGTGACCTGGAGAGGAAACATGATGCTTCTTAAGGAAAACTCTCTTCTTTGTTCATAAACGAGCAGTGTCTGTTTTCAGAAATGGTTGTGTAGGAAGTTAACAAAGAAATAGCTACAATTGCAGATACAATCAAATGAGCTCTCAAAAAGAGAAAATTGGAATTGGATATTGCATTTAGTTAGTATTTAGTAGTTCATTTTCAGAGGGTCCATCGAGAAGTGACTTACTTGATTGATCTCAGCAAGCCATCCAGGGTTCCTGCAGCGCTGTACGTCTCTGAGCTCTCGACTGCTTGTTGAAGAACTAACAAAGACATTTGTTGGCTCAGAACCCTACCTTTTCACCACCATACCGATTTCCACTGAACTCCTCACTTGACGTCTCACGCAAACTGTCTATTGCTCCACATCCTTCCTCTGCTGAAGTCTACTCCGAATTCTAAGAATACGGAAAAAAAGCGACTTCCTTGGTTGCAGAAGTGCTTGACAGCGTGTTGTGTCTGCACATGGCAGCGCTCCGTGCTCGTCTGTTCGCCTTATGAGAGTGTGTTGTGTGTGAGCGGGTGGCCAGAGTTTATCTGCCCTCTATAAATTTCCCCTGGGTCTCTCCCTTCACCTGGCTGGGAATTGTGTGTGTGTTAGTCACCTTACAAGGGACAGTCCCATGCGCTAGCAACACTTTCAATAAGCATCGCAGGCAATACCTTGGACAGGGACTCTTGCAAACTTCTAAAGATGAATGGACCCGGGGTCCGTGCTGAGATGCCTCTCACAAGAGTTCAACAAAAGAGTCTCAGGGTTTTAGCAAAACATTGCTATTCTAAAAAGAATATTATTTATAATTTATTACCTCTGGAGGTCGATGTGTGAAGAGTATTTATTTCGTTTTTATATGTATGTATTTATTTATTTATTTGGATGAAGAAACACATTCATTAAAATAAAAAATTCCCTCTTAACTATTTTCATGTGATAGTATACCAAAGGAAGACAAGAATTATATGATATTAAAGAATAATAAATTTACCAAAATAATTATGAATAAACTGATTGAAATGAAAGACATTCTATTTTTCAATAAACTCTTTTAATATGATTATTTTACTAAAAGAAGATATGTTATAGCATTAAATAAACGAGCAAAAATAAATACGAATAAAAAAATAAACTGAAAAATACAATATATAATTATTGTATTTTTAAATACATTAAACAATTTTCATGTAATTCTTTTTGAAAGAGGACAATAATTGTATCACACTAAATCAATTAAAAACAAATGTACAAAAATAATTATGAACAAATAAAATTAAAATAAAAGCCATTCTCTTTTTAAATACGGTAAATTATTTTTGTATCGAATCGAAAGATGACAAGAATTGTATTAAATAAATAAAATCTAAATGTACAAAAATAGGCTAGCCTAGAAAGCCATTCTCTTTTTAAAAAAAGAAGACAATAATTGTCATTAAATTTTAAAAAATTACAAAAATGATTAGGAATTAACAAACTTTCTCTTTTTAAATACTGTAAACTATTTCATACGATAATTTTATCAAAAGAACACAAGAACTGTATCCTAGTCCAACTGAGACAACAGATCATAGAAAGTACCCATACTTAAAACTATTTTGTTATTTAATGCGCTTGATGATGAAAAGCACTTGTTGTCTCATATCGAAGGTAAAGAAAAGCGTGAGAAACGATTATATCTACAGCCAAATGTATATATGTCTTGTGTGAGACCATTACATCATCGTAATGTATCTCATCGTTCTGTACTTATTTGACCTTCTGTGGGTTCTAAGATGATGTCATCATTCGGCTAAAAAAAATCTAACCCTAACTGTCCCCAAAAAGGCTTCTATTTGCATAAACATTTTGGTGAATCATACAGTTCCTTGCCATCTAAAAGAGGGAGGGTGGCATACAGGAAGTCAGAGCAAAGTTTGTGAGTATGGTCTACAGGAAATCAGCGCAGTGTTCATCACCACCCGTCATCCTAAGGCGGGGCCTTTTTGTTTATTTGCGTATTGTCTTTGATGTTTCCCCGGACAGATTTCAAGTCAGCTTTATTTAGATAATGCATTTCACAATACACATAGCTTCAAAGCAGATTTACAGATTGGATTACTATTGTGTAATACCGTATGATCTGGTGACCAGCTTTCTGTCAGAAAGTTATTCCATAGTTATTTAGTCCCCTATAGTTAACCAGAGAAAATGTACGCATCTCCATTTACACATTGCACATGCATTCTCTTAACAGGGAATTATTAAAAACAGCAACACAACCATGAAAAGGTACGTTCTATATATTATGAATGTCACATAATCCAGGCATACTACATTCTTCATGTGATCGTTATACTTTGTGATAATAATGTAGAGACATATTTATGAACTCTTCTCGCGTACTGTGTTCCTCCCACTATTCAAGAAAAAAGACTTAGTAAACAGCTGATCACTACAAACTAATGTCTAATCTTTAGTGTGCTTAAACATTATTTGGAAATGACAGCGTATACAAATAGTTGTTTAATTTTAAGGCACTAGAAAAGAATAACTGACTGTGGTGAAAGGCATCAAGTGATAAAATGTTTATTTGGTCAAGACTCTTTTCTTTAGCATATGTGTATCAGTGGAAGTCATTGATAGTATGGGCTAAAACCTACGAGGTTCAGCAGTGTAGTGGGCAACTCTTTCCCCCCAGACTTTCCCAGCTGAAGAGTAGAGGCAGATTTGTGGTTTCAATGAATCTACTAGAAAAACATAAAGAAAAAAACAATAACACAGTATTCTCCCCACCCAAGAGACCCAGTGCCAGTAAACTCAACGCTGGTCATTTACTGTTGAACTCCCACAGGTTACAGTGAACTGGCTTGCTTGTTTGCTGCTTAATCAACGGACCGTTAAATATATTCTCATTACATATTACTAACGTTTGTTTTCATTTGTTTAGTTTTTAGTCATGGAATTGTGGGAATGCACAATATTGTAAGAAATCATAAGAATACACCTGCTGCCTTTGTTTAAAAGATACATATATTTATCCAGTTTATGCAATCAGAAACTGAATCATTCTTTAATGGATAGGGCAGATTTACAGGGAGTGCAAACTTGAATGGTATCTGCAGATGAACCAGCATCAATTAATAAACTAATGGAGGTAGTATTTAGATAAAAATAATAATAGCCTGAGAATAGATCCCTAGCTTCAGAGAGACAGCAGGCTGCTGCAAAGTGTGCACTGAGATGAAGAATCAGAGAGACCGGTCTAAAATCAAGAAAGAGCAACACCTGTGACATCTACATCCGAGTGGTAGAAATAAATAATGACACATGGTTTTAATGTCTAGTAATATAAGAATATATAATACAGTTGGTATAGTGATATAAAAATACAATCCTTGAAAACCCCATTAAAAAAATACATTCACCACAAGAGGTCGCTTTTGAATCAATGTATCGTGAGTCTATTACGAGCCCAAACACGTCTGACGTAAAAGGAATGGTCTTCTCCAATCACGGTCAGCGTTTATGCAAATGACTACTTAAAGAACCAATGAGTGCTGCCTGTTATAATTCATGATTCATTATGTTAAATAGACCTACCAAAGCTTATCACCAATAATGATGAATAAGAAATGAATGCGTATTTTAACTCGTGATTCATTATGTTAAAAAACTAAGTTTATTATCAGATGAGACTAAGAATAAGAAATGAATAAGAGGAAATCATCTCAATCTTAAGCAAAGTCATAGCTGGTTTAAACAGGTTTTAGCTAGTTTAGATAGGATTTTAAAGTCTGATCAAAACTAGGCTGGTAGACCATCTTCTAGGACCATTAATCTAGTTTAGGCTAGTTTAAGATGTATTTTAGCCAGCATGTTAACACATACAGTGTTTCTGTTTCTATTTGGGTCTTTTTTCATTATTTTACTTATTGTTTTAATTTAACGTAATAGATTACCCAAAAATGAAAACTCTACCCACCCTTGAGTAGTTTCAAAAGTAGAAAACCTTTTTCTTTTTTTGAAAAAAGTTTGTGACCAGGCTGTTTTGGGTCACCATTGACTCCCATATTATTATTTATTCTTACTATGGAAGTCAATGGTGACTCAAAACAGCAAACATTTTGTTACCCATATTTTAGAACTGAATGAAAATGTCTTTTGAATTCCAGCCTCGTTCACATTTTTGTATCAGTCTAGTAAATTCGAATTTGAAGTTAATTTCATGTTAGATGTAAAATATACTATGTTGTGCTTTACAAATGAAAGTAAGAAATAGGGCTTTCTGAAAACATGCGGGTAAATGAAAGATAACTGGTTTACAGGCGGTGCAAATTTGAATGCTGTTTGCATAACAGTGGTTGTCGAAACAGGTTGATGTATAAACTGATGTAGGGGTTGTGTACAGTATAGATAAATATAGTAACGGTCCAAATACAGATCCTTGAGGAACACCTTGCTTCAAAGAGACAGTATGCAAATCAAAAATATGCAGATATAGAATTGTCTATGCGAGAGACAGGTGGAAAACCAAGCAAGAGCAACACCTGTGACTCTTACAAGTAATGACAAATGGTTTTGAAGTTGAATTGAGATCTAGTAATATAAGATTATTACATAATAAAATAATATAATATTATATGATTCATTCTATAATTCTGGGTACATTTGGTGTCCCTGTCTGTCCCCATCAACCCTGTTATAGGTAGATTTACAATGGTGACAATAGTTGACATTTTTATTTTAATTTATCCAAAAACTCCACCTATTGGCACAAATGCTAAGAAGACATGACACTATTAAAAACATGATTAAAAGAGCTTCAACTAACCCAATGAGATCAGTAATAAATTCTGTTTTTCTTTTGATATTGTGGTAACAGAGTTGACGGTTTAAAAAATTACTCTTGGTGTAAGAAGTTTTTAGATTCAAATATTTAATGAGAGAGAGCACAGATACCTTTCAGTGCTTCAGATCTTATCAGTGAGTGAAAGTGACATCATTTCCTCTAACTTGCACAATTCTGAGAGATAATTTAAAGGAAAAATATGGTACGGTAACAGAGTTGACACAAGATTTGGGGACACAATATTCTAAGAAAACAAAAATTGTAAATAATTTAATGTTGTAGAATTAAGTAAGTAACTAGTTAGGGCTTTTATAAATAAAATGAATAAACTGTTGCCAAAAGAAAAGTACTGTAAAATATTTTGACTGAACATTGATACATGATGGAAAAAATAGACTGACTAATGTGGACAAGAAGAAATCATGATTTTTAGCTATTTAAGACAATTTTAGAGTATATTGTTATAGACTGCAACATCTTGTAATCCATAACAATTATTAAATAAAAATAATAAATACATTTAAATAATAAAAAATATAACCTTTTGTTTTTAAAAAAAGTAGAAAAATTATTACTTTATTTTTATTGGGACACCAAATGTACTATAATTATAGAATCACCCATATATTCATATTTCATGAAGAACTATCCCTGTAAGAAGGGTACAATAATGAGAAAACGTGTCTGTGTTTCACTGTCGCTTGGCTCCATTAGCTTTCACTGATATATAAGCTAAACTCGTCCAAATATCCTTTCTAAACTGGGCAGTGGGCTTTTTTCTGGACTAAAAACTTTTTTTCTTTTTATTACTCTCTTGTCGGGTACTTCACCTTCCACTTTTTAATCTATGAAGTATCTTTTACCAAAACCGAACCATCACGTGTACAGCTCCACCGGCACTGAGGGAGTTAACAAGTACATACTTGCGCAAAGAAGGCGGGGCCCTGTGGCGCTCTGGTCCTTTTCCAGGAAATGTAAGGCCATATCAACATGCTGCTGATGCTTCGATGCTGCACTTAACGCGCAGGCGTTTCGCGGTGTGGGTGGATTTGGGGGCTCGCGTGAACAGGGCGGCGTTTCTATGGTGAGGAGGTCTTTAATACGCCACATGGACCCAGACACATCGCGCCTTCTGCGTCTGATTTTCGGATGAAACATTGCAACAGCCAGCTACATCTCTCGCGTATCGCTCGTAGTCGTGTTTTTTAGTTGCGTTTATGAATACAAGGCCTCTCGGCGCTGATCAAGGGTCTCTTTGAAGCTTTTATGTAAAGATCCGGTCTGGCAAGGAATATTCTGGACACTTGTCTTAGCTTAGAATCGGTTTCCAGTCAAGACGTCACGTTTGGAAATGCGTCTTCCTCCTTGGATAGCTACAGCTTGACCATCTGTGAATAATACATCGCGTTATATAGTCTCTATATCTCTCCCACAGGTGTCTTTCGCATAAAGGATGTGGATCTGATTAAACCGCCGAGGCTGCCCACCTCATTTCATCATTCGTTCACCGGAGACCGATTTGACGTTAATGTTTCGCCAGGAGGTCGGTGTCCTGTCTTTTATTCCGTCTTGTTCGTACCTTTTCCAATACGAGCAGAGGAACATGTCTCGGTATAATATCTACAGTCTGCTGGACTGGATGTATGGAGGGGTGGACCCCATGTTTGAGGGCAATGGAGGCCCTGAGTGCGCAGCCTTCCTCTCTCCCAGGCAGAGAACATTTGAGACTCTCATCATCGTCTTCTTTTCTATCCTGGAAGTGGTGGTGTCCATCAAAAAGCTGAATGTCCCTAAAGAGGTCAGAGACGTGGGGAAAGATGGCAGGCGGAGTAAGGAAGACACCTGGGGCAAGAACCTGTTACTTGTGGCTCTGTGCATGACTTTTGGAGTTGAAGTTGGGTTCAAGTTTGCCACAAAGACTGTCATCTACCTCCTCAATCCATGTCATGTGGTCACAATGGTGCAAGTAAGTATGAGTATGATAAAATCATAAAAAAAAATTGCACGGGTGTGGTTCTGACAAGATATGGGCTCATAAGTGAAAGGCTGTGTGGTTTCGAACAAAACACTTTACTGAGTAGCATCTGTATTTAGCGAGCAGCAAGATGCTTCGAGCTTTTGATGCTTTTGAGTTTGCAATGCATTTTGTTTCCGAGCAGTGCGTGCCCCGCTAATTTAAGAAACATGTTCCTGTGTTGCACAACGCATACCTGGTGCAGTTCTGAACTTGTACTCATCTGTGGTTCCTCTATACAGTTAGCTGGCTTTCAAACATAGGAAGGAAACGAGAGCTGTCATCAGAGTTTAGAAAGAGATCAGTTCTGAAAATAAGGAAGTATTGAAATTCGCTGTGCCCCCAACCCCCTGTTTTTTGCACATTTTAGATGGACCAGTTGAATTAAGAGCAATCCGTTTTAAGTTCAGTCCTATAGTGTTACTGTTTGTCAAAAGAAAACTTATTCAGTTGAATCTTCCAAAACAAAGTCTAGGTCACATTACATCCCAAAATTAAAATAAAAAAATATAATGCGTCTTAAAGTTTTACTTCACCCCGAAAATGAAACTGCTGTGATCATTATGAACATCTGCATGTTATGTAAATGCACCGTGAAGGTCCTTTGTGCTTGTGCATCACTTGAAAACGGCCGTCTGGGGTGGAGGATGAGTCAAAGGAAGTTCCATTTTTGGGTGGAGTATCACTTTATAATATTTAAAGCATGTGTAATGTTGGGAGCTTTGGAAGTTGAGCTCAGCAACCAAACATCATATGAGCAATACATTTTAAAAGAGACTCATTTAACAACCAGTTGTGATTTAACAACAATTTATTTCACTTGTAACTTTTTGAGAAGTTTTTTTTTTTCCCTGACAGCTGAAGGGTACAGTGAGTATAATACAAAGGATGAAAGCATTTTCTTTGTTCATGGATTTAACGATTTAAATTAAAAAAAAAACCACATTTTTAATGCTCTGTGCATCAGGTAGGACCATCGTGATGAGTGTTTTAAAATCCTACACGAAGGCCAGAAAGGGCTGCAGTCAAAGCACTGGGAGCCTATAAATATAGGCCTGTAGTTGACAACACATTAGATCATATTTTTGCACAAGAAAATCTTGTATTTTTGGCAAAAGTAGTCACAGAGGTATTTGACAAATAACATGGATATTAGCTTGTATTTCACCATGAAGCTTTTAGATGTAATAAATGAAAGGAAAGAGAGGCAGTGTTGTATGAGGAGTCACGGTTAGCTAACACTTTACAATAAGTTTCGTTGGTTAACAACATTAGTAAACATCAAATAAGAATGAACAATATACAGCGTTTATTAATCTTAGGGAATGTTAATTAAGCATTTACCAATCCATTATTAAAATAACAACCGGTGTTTGTTAGCATTAGTTAATGCACCATGAACTAACAATGAACAAGTGTATTTTCATTAACTAACATTAGCAAAGATGAATAAATAGTGCAATAAATGCACTGTTCATTGTTTGTTCGTGTACATTAACAAATGTTAACAAATGACATGTTATTGTCCAGTGTTACTACTCCATGTTTCAGCACAGTGTGCAGCTGAGTGGCATTGTCACTAATATCGTCTGGTCTTTAGTGCCTTATTGATTTTTGAACTACATGTTGAAGACGCACATTTTCTTCTAGCAAACGCATTAAAGAGACAAATTCAAATTCCTTCTTTTTCTCGCCCTCAAGTTGATCCAAACCCATGAGTTTCTGTCTACTGTTAAACACAAATAAAGTCATTGTGAGGAGCGTTGAGGATACTCGGTTCAAATCTCAGTATATGCCTGGTATTAACTTAATTACAGGGCGTGCTTTAACTAAATATTATGCTTCTAAGGGCTTCCACTGACAAAATAAGTGTAGGAACCCTTGACCTAGATTAATAAATGCTGTTTAAACACATCACAGAATTGGTAGTTACTGTTCAATGCACCAGTATAACTTTTCAGTAATACCATTAATAAACTAGTAATAAACAACATTAACCTTTTTATATGGCGACATCTGTGAGTAGTTGTGGTATTTTGCAAACAAATTATCTATGTATATAGAAATTTTATTTAAATATTTGAACATGATTAATGGCACTTATGCAACAATTTGGAGCTAAATTTGTTGGATATTGAAAATAAATAAATAAAACAATGCATTTTCTAAATAATTACAATTTATTTTTATTAATTTAAAATAATTAAATTAATTTATTAATGAAATTGGCTCATGCAGACCTTTGGAGCACTTTGGAGTCTTGATGTTATTATACTTGTCGCATGTTTATGGCCATTATTTTGCCAGTGGTTTGATATATAAATTACCTTGTGTAAGCTCATTGTCATTTTAGAGCTGCTTGACAGCAGAATTTTGACATATCGGATAAAGTTTTCTATTGCTTCCCTGTTCACTGCTGTGAAGCAATGTCTATTGTATAAAGCACTACACAAATAAAGGTAAAGAGAAGTACAGATCTCAAATCTAGGAAAGTTAATGGCACTCTGAAATAGTCAGTGTTGCTTAATTTGACATCACCTCTTAAAGCGGGTTTAAATACTTACTGGTTTATTGTAACATGACAGGTCAGCCTTTCTCGTAATAAACTAAGAGTCACTTGCAGAGTCCAGCTCAAGATTGCCCATCTTTTATGGCATGCTCTACCAGGCTTCAAATATGCAATGTGTTCTCATGTCAATAAACGTATTTGTGCAAGCCTTACAGTATTTGAACAAGGTCACAGGCTTATCGTTTGGTAAATATTAAAGACGGGATAGTTGGGAATTTAGTTGGAATTGCTTCAATAGATCTCTCACACAATTTGAGTGCATTACCAATAATAACTGTAATACACCGGAAGACACGTGGAAAGTATGCTTTATAAATACTTATTTAAATAGCATGTTTTTAATGTAAGCGCATCGTTTTGTTTTATTCATCACCTTATTGTTGTGATATTTTCTCCTCTGCCCACTGAAAAACAAAGCAGTCTAACTTTTGTTTGGCAGAATTACTTTAACCTCAGTAAATCCCTAATGGAGCAGCTTTAATATAAAGACCTTGATGTACAGTAGATGCCAACAAAGACTCAGTGATAAAGATAATTGCTGTGTGTTGTTTTGTAGGATGAGATGCACTGCATTAACCAACAGACTTCAACCAGATGTTGACTGAAGTAAATAAATAAATAAACTGGATTGTTGCCTAGATATCCTGAGTTTTGTGTTGAATGCCACGATGAGTTATGAGACATGAGATTACGGTTTGGTGCTTTGATGGACAAGATAAAGAGTGAATAATAATTTAGATTTCAGTCTGTTCAATAGCGCTGTTGGAAAAGAGCATGCACTCTGCCAGGGAAGACAGATCATAAATTAATAAATAAATAAAACAAAACAACATGAGGCTGAGGAGATCACCAGTGTTCATTTTTTGGTTACAATTCCTTTAATATTTCTTTAAAATAACTTACTTTATTATAGGAAAGATTCTCATTTGTATTTTATTTAAGCAGTTAAACATATTAAATAGTTATTACATAAAATGACATTTCACTAATCACCACGCAACCAAATTGCACCTGGTTAGGCACAGTGAACAAAGTTTATTACATATATACATACTCGGGGTATGTTAACTATTAAAAGTAATAATAATAATAAGCTGTTTATTTTCATTGTTCATTGAAAGTCTAGGGATTCCAGACATTTAGGATTCAAAAGGTTTCATTGTGAAATGAATCCATATGAATCATGTGATGTAATCACTTTATATGATATACAGATAGGATTTCAGCTTTTGGGAGTGCGTTGCATAATATGAACTTCATTGGTTTCTGCATGATGTATGAAAACCAGTGAGATTTGTGCACATGCATTAATGACTAGCATATCCGATTCACTCCATGTGCTCATATGTAGATTAAAAACTAAAATAAATCTGTTTATCATATGAAGCAGGTTTTGCATGGGTAGACACCGGAAAATGTCCAAATCTAGTTTCGCCTATCACTGAATAAAATAAGCACTTGAATGGCATTCCTGTTTATTCCTAGAATTCATCACTCGGTGGAAAATCAGTTTGTGTTTGTATTTAAGTTGCTGTAACAGAATTATTCACTCTGCCTGGGAGTGAGCATGTTACTAGAGAGTTAACGTGTTCTCATCCTCTTATGCAATGTCAGATTCTTCTCCGGTTTGACTCACCTGGGATAAGGATATCTGCTGACAGGATTCAGCTTCCTTCCTTCTCGTGTCCTGCTCCTAAATTGCTCTTTCTATCCGAAGAGGGAAATCCTGGCTGCCCTCCCAACAGATACTAAATTATGTCTGATTGGGATCTCTTTAACCCTAGATTAGATATGGTTTGTGGCCATCCTTGCCTTTATCACTTCTGAGAGAACTTTTCACTAGTGATCAAAACAATATATGAAACAAAAAGATCAATTTAGTTTTTTTTTTATTTAACAGTTTATGTTGATATTGTCAAAATGGTGTGTTCGCATTTCAGAAAATAAGGGTATATGGATTATTTGTCTCATAATGAAAGTGTTGATTTGGAAATAGTTCTCAATGCAACACTGAACTGCTCACAGAAATGGTGTCTTGTTATCTCCAGGTCCATTTTTCAGTAGCTGGATGTCTGTTTGATTGACACTGATAAGATATACACGGCTTGGTGTTTGTTAAAAAGACTGCATTTATATACCGCCAGCACCTAAGGTACGCCGTACATGACAGTGAATAAACAGAGCCCTTCTTTACAGCAGTTACAATGGCTTGAATGAGCACCCTTCTCTGTGCTCCAGTGCTTGTTCTGTTCTATTTTAAGAGTTGTGTTTTAGCATTTTTTTGGAATTGCTGGCCTCAACCAAATTTCTTTTATCAGTTACTCTCATGTCTAGTTTGCGTTGCTAGTTTCACTGCTTGATCTGATATGTGCTTTGTCCAAAAGAGACATAGTTATCCAGCTTTATCTCTTTATCTTTTGCAGATCTTCCTGCTGGCATGCCCTCCTTGTAAAACTGCCATGGTTATCTTTAGGTAAGTACTCTGTTACCTTCACTCTTGAACTCAACAGTAACTGCTGTAGTGTTTGGCCTCTTCAGCATAGGAGGAATGCAAACCTATGCATATCACCAGACTCTTCCTAAAATAGCTTTTCTACCTTTCAACACCTTTTCTGGGAATGCTTAGGGCATAAATAACTTTCTTGTAAGTCAAAGGTATTGTTACTTTACTAGTTAAATGAAAAATGTAATCTGATTACACATCTGTATAGAAAGAACCGTATCTCTTATGTCACATACTGTGTGTGTATATATATATATATATATGATACTGTGCAAAAGGCCACTAGTATTTTCAGCAACACAAAGTGGTTTTAAAGGAGAAGTTCACTTTTAAAAAAAACTTTTGCTGATAATTTACTCACCCCCATGTCATCCAAGATGTCCATG
>JAUMHR010000081.1:10950682-10966019 GCA_032361145.1 Enteromius fasciolatus
TCGGCACATGCATGTACCGAACCGAGACAAGCGTACCGAACGGTTCGGTTTTTTTTCATGAACCGTGCCACCCCTAGTCTGTACGCTTTTTTCCCCGATTGCTCTGCTCCAAAGAGTTCTGGAGAGAGTGAGCCGGGACACGGTCAGTCTACTACTTGTAGCGCTGTTCTGGCCGGGCCGAGTATGGTTCTCGGACCTGATGGCCTCTGAGGGGGCACAGCTCGTAGCTTCCGGTCTCACAACCAAGGTTGCTGAGACCATCCTTTAGTCCAGAGCTCCATCTACGAGGAAACTGTATGCCCTGAAGTGGAAACTTTTCACTTCCTGGTGTGGAGAACGCCAGCAGGATCCAGTTAACTGCCCGGTTGGTACAGTACTAGAGTTGCTGCAGGCTAGATTCTCCACTGGGGTCACCCACTCCACCTTGAAGGTTTATTTGGTGGCAGTATTGGCCTACCACGCCTCTCTCTGTGGACATACAGTTGGTAGAGACCCCCTGGTTACACGTTTCCTCTGCGGTGCGCTGAGGTTGAGACCTCCAGTACGGACCCGAGTCCCAACCTGGGACCTTGCCGTGGTGTTGGAGGCCCTCTGTGGGCCACCTTTTGAGCACATAGAGGAGATCTCTGATCATATGCTTATGATCAAGACCGCACTGCTGCTGGCACTGTGTTCTCTAAGGAGAGTAGGTGACCTTCAAGCCCTCTTGGTGGCCCCTTCCCACCTCGAGTTTGCCCCTGGCATGGCTAAAGCATTTCAGTACTTGCGAGCGGGTTACAGCCCTAAGGTCCCTACGGTCACACCGGTCCCTGCCAGTCGTACTTCAGGCTTTCAATCCTCCTCCCTTTAGCGAGCCCGGCCAACAGAAGCAGAATTGCATGTGTCCAGTGTGAGCTTCCAAGACTTCCAAGGCCCTGCTGTCAGGAGTGTCCTTGGAAGAGATCTGTGTGGCTGCGAGATGGTCTACACCTCACACTTTTATTCGGTTCTACGGACTGGACTTGCGAGCCACTCCTGGTGCTGCTGTGCTTTCCTGATTCACACACGCTGGGCAGGGACTTGCAAGTGTGGGGGGCGTGGGCATCTCCTTCCCCATAGAGTCTTGTTGACGTTGCTCGAGTTCCTGAAGAGGAACGTCTCAGGTTACGTATGTATTCCTGCCTAGTGTGTGTGTCATGTTCTGATTGGTAGCTTTAGTCATGTCCCTTGTTTCCCATTGGTTAGTATGTTACCCTCTTTGTTTGGTATTTGTAGCCCTGATGTTGCCATTGTCTCTTGTCCAGTATTATCCCTGTAAACTCTGTTGGTGGGTTCTTGCTTTTGTTTATGCCAAATCTGTCTGTGCCAAGTAAAGTCTTATTTCAAATCAAGTCAAGTCTTTGTTTATTGTTTGGTCACATTTGGGATTTAAATAAAGCTTCGATTGGGTTCTTTTCAACTCCCCTCGAGTGGACTCATTACATACAGTCTGACTCTAAATTGGACGGCTAATGCAATTCCCAAAGAATACGCAGAGATAAAGACAACAAAATAAAATATCAATGATAAAATGGATGCAATCTGGCAACTTATAATGCCAGTCCAGTGACCATTTGCTTTTTTCTTTTTTCATCTGCAGTTTTTTTGAGAGTGATGGAGGCTTGATGATATGGGCAAATGTGTTTTTTTCTTCTTCTCACTTTTAGGTGTCTTTGGATAAAATCATCTCCTAAATGAATGAATGTCTGACTAATAACAGTCAGTAAAAGCCTGGAATGCCAGAAATAATTATGCCCTAATATATCTAATGGAATCACAGTAATCATATTTGGTAAAATATTCATTCAGGTCATCAGCTGTGTAAAGCTTGAAATGAGTGTGTCAGACAAAGAGAGAGGAGAGGTTTCAACATAAGCAGTGTTGAGGGGGTTCCAAGAACAGGGTAGGGAAACACTGACTTGGACTCAGTGAGAGCAATGGTCTTATGAAGTGAAACGATCAGTTCATGCAAGAAACTGAACATTTAATTTACAACATTATTACCTGTAATTCAGAGCCTCAGTAAAATGGGAAAGACCAATGTGTTTCTGGCTCTTTTGGGCAGTTTAATTCAGTAAACTGGTACCAATAACTGATTTACCCTGTGTTATGTAATCACATACCCAACTATATTTTTAAAGCATCCATCAATGATGTGAAACATTAATGTTTTTCATGTTTAAAGCATATAAAGTGGATAAACTAGTCTAGTCGTCATCAGCTTACTTTTTTAAATAAACAATGAGAAACCATAAAAACGTTCATTAGGCCCCAACATTCATGCATGCTCATATAAGCGGCTCATCGGTCCTTGGCCTGAGTCAAACGGTTTCCTCAGGTTCAGTGACTGCCGGAATGAATTAATTCATCGGCTCTTTAAAAATGTATTCAGATGAAAATAGAAATAATTTACTTTCTGTTTCAAATAAAATGTGGCACAGCAGAACTGTATAGACAAAAACATGAATATCAGGACAAATATTCTGGTTGTATGGTATGTCTTAAAGGTATCGTTATTGCATTTTAGTATACACTAGTAATATAATACTCTTATTTCGTACATGCACTAACTGGCTGTTAAATGAATCCATACAGTAAAAATGTCCAGAGCTATCACCCAACCCTATGCTCAGATCAGTCGGGACTCTTCCCTAATGAGCCTGTAAGGCCTATCAGCAACTTTGGGTAAATTGTGCATTGAATATTTTCTATTGTATCCTCTACAGACAGAGAAAAGACAGACATAATTAAATCCACATGCAAGGGAATTTCTACTAATAACAATATCCAAAAACCCTGCAATAATTGCGTTTGAATGAAAAGACTGAATGTGAATATAAAGAAGTACTCTAGGCTTTATCCGAGAGCATTTAAAAGAGCTATTTTGGCCATCTCTACATACAGTATATGCAGACTGCTGTGAAGTAACAGTGTGATGCACACTGAAGGTGTGTGGGTGTGTTTTACTGTCTGCATGGCTTCATGTGTGTGAGCATGTGAGGAGAGGAGGAGGATGCGGCTGCCATGGTAACGAGGGCTGTGTATGGAGGACAGCAGCCAGTCGCAGGCAGCCACAGAAAGATCTATCCTTTTTTCCTCATTCCACTTCCACTTTTCCGATATAGAAAACGATCTCCAGACCAAGCGTTTGATCGCGCTCCTGTCCCTCCTGCCCGACGCTTGAAACGCTTCACCTCACAGCACTCTCATCAGACGCAGGAGACACGCACATCTCCAGGATGGCAACCATCACCTGCACGCGCTTCACAGAGGAATACCAGCTGTTTGAGGAACTGGGAAAGTAAGTTCTAATCGCTGCATTTCTTTAAACCCATGTGAAGGTATGTTTGAGCAGCACAATAACCCGAGGTGTGTGTATTTTCACTCCAATGCAATGCTTCTGTAACATATCGGCTCACGTTAAGAGTGTTAGTACTGTCAGACAGCTTGTCCATGAAAGAATAAGGACGTAGCTGGAAAATATCCTCAACAAATCTACTTCATCTGAAACGGGATGTGGGGCAAATCTGCTAGGGTTTGGTTTGAATGTGGCGTAATGTGAAATCACTAGGATCAGAATGTGTAGAAACGATCAGTATGTACTAACTTACTAAGAAGGCACATAACGCAACTTGCATTACATAACAAGCAAACACTGGGTGGAGGAGATCCACAGAGGAAATGACTTAAAAGTTCAGCGGCGAGATCTGAAGAGTAATTCCAACATTGTTCCATTAATAGTGCATTAAAACAATCTCATGCTTTCAGAGAGAGAGAGAAAATACAATGTGGAGTGTTAGAACAATCACACAATTGTGATTTAAATATAATGATAGTTTAGACTGAAAAAGATACACTCTGTATGCATATAGTATATGTATGTATGAGGGTGTATATATATATATGTATATATAACCACGTTTACATGTTTTGTATGTGTGTGGTTTGTATATCTAAAGACACATTAAAGTACAATACAATGAAATGAGTCAGCTTATAATTACATTTAGAAATGTTGCACACTTAAATTTAGATACCTGTATGTTGATGCATATATAGTGCCATTAACAATGCTGTGAAATGTTGAGGCAGAGGTACAAAAAAATCTGCTTGCTTCTCTCTTACCATCCACCCACTCTGTACTACAGCATTTTTTTTCCTGAGCGAGTGCACTGTATACTTGTTTTCTTGATTTGAGAGCATGTAACACCTCTACAGAGATGGGTCTTCAACTCCATCTGGCCTTGTGCCCACTGCTGTACTCCCACACACACCCTCATACTGAACACACACACACACACACACAAGTCTTTTTCTGTGGGCAGTCAAACCGCTTACATAATTGCATTTGTGGGTGGCAATTCAATTCAGACATTGAAATATTGCATAATCCAATATATTACTGCCTGCCTAGCAGGTAAACCTGCGTCTTTTTCTTGAAGTTTACATTCACAGTGCACTAAATGTTCCACATAGAGACTTTGCTTCCATGTTCTTCTGATTTTTAGGGGAGCCTTTTCTGTGGTGCGGAGATGTGTGAAAGTTCTCTCAGGGCAAGAGTATGCTGCAAAGATCATCAACACAAAGAAGCTGTCTACTCGGGGTAGGTGCTCAGATCAGTCCAACAAACAGTTCAAATGCTATAATAACGCCAAGGTTGGGAATTATAAGCATCGTTAAGTACTACAGAACATCAGCTGTGGTCTCTCTGTAGTCAATTTGAAGCCCCCATTTACAAAACTGGTGATTTTCATTTGTTTGTAGGTTCTTTTAGCTATGTATCTCATGTGAGAAATGAATAACCTCATTAATTAGCCATTAATAAGTCTTTAAAGAACAAAAATGTTATTTTTGAGGACCAAGTCAAATATAATTTTTACCTTTTAAAAATCACTCGTCTTCATTTGTGACAAATACGTGGGCACTTTTAGATATGACATTCACTAATGGTGACTAGTGAATGCTGTGTTGAGGTTAAGAGCAAATTCAGTTTAAAAACCCCTAAGTGCCCAATTACAGGCGTTGTGCTGTTATTAACATCTCACATGTTAGATTACATAAGTAGGAATTGTCAGAGATGAGGTGGAATTTTCACATTTTTTGTCAGTTTAATCATAAATTTGTTGTTTTTGCAATATGGGTTTCATTTGTCATTGTGATTGGAAAATAAGTTGAAATAACTGAACTGGAGGGTTTGTATAAAACTATGTGTGTATATATATACAACTGGACCATGATGAACTGAAGATCCTGGAGTACTACGTATGCATTTGTCTTTTTTTTAAAGAAATTTCCTTACAAATGGTGATTGTTGTATGATTGTCATAGCTGGAAAAGGAAGGTTTTTTTTTCCCCTGGAAGCTGATATTGTAAAAGCTGAAAGTCAAGTAGAGCAGTAGGAGGCAGTGATATACCCTGAAGGCAGCCGCACACCTCCTACACCGTGTTGCCAGGCACACATCATGTTATATGCTTCAAATAGTAGCTACTGTACTTGCATTGTTGCTTTAATGGGCTTTTAAACAATGCAGTGTGTATGCGATCCATCATCGCAGCTAACAGCTTTTCTGTCAGTCTGTCAACAGCCGACCAATTCAAACACATTATGTGCTTTTTTATTGCTTCATAATTGTAATTCATATTCTGAGAATAGACATTTCCATTCCATTCTATTCTATTCTATTCTGTGTTATAATATACCAGTTTCTGTGTGTGTGAAAACAGAGGTAGTAACATTTGGTGAGAAAATAATGTGAGATTTCCAGAGGAAGAAATGAGATACCGTTCTTCTTTTTTTCTGTTCAGTACACGGTCAAAAATGTTGCCATCCTTGCACAATTTCTTCCCAAAAAACTGTTGAAATGAAAACATGTATTATCTATATATGTAAATGTGCAATTGAACAAAACTAAATTAGTAAATTTCGCAGAAAATCCTAAAATGGCCTGGTCAATACTATTACCATCTTCTAGAGGTACAGTAGTTAAAAATAATTAGATTTCTTTTTACTTTGCAACTGAACTTTGTTGTGGCGAGATGAAAGTGCCTGCAATATAATAATCATGCATTCAGCCAGTCTGAATAGAGAAAATGACTCATTCTCCTGTTTGTGTTACTGTGCACCGCAATGAGCATGAACAAAAGAAAGAAAACCAGAGAAATATCTGAGGTCATGCACAAGATTACAGCCAACCACGGACAATCTCAAGGCTACAAGTGCAGCTCCAGAGATCTCCATAGTCCTCTTTCCACCATACTTCATATTAGCAAGATGTTTAGGGCTCATGGCATTGTAGCCAACAGCACTGGACACAGAAGACTTAATAGAAGATTGAAAGCCTGATTGCAATTTGCCAGAACATGCCAAAATACTGAATGTCCTAAGGGCAGATGGGTAAGCAATGCCATCTCTGTATTTACAGAAAACAAAATAAAGCCTTATAACAAAAGCCTATCTTCCCTACAGTCACACATTAAGGTAGTTCAGGGATGTTTTGTGGTTGATTTGTTGCCTTCGCCACTGCGTGCCTTCAACATGTGCAGGGCTTGAATTTCCATGCAGGACTTTTTGCACATTATCTACACATTCCCGCAGGTTCTGTGCTCATAACGCAAGAAAATCCCACAAGCGATTCAACTTGAAAGATGACTGGGACAGATGATGCACTGAATCATTTACATGTTTTTAAGTCTTATTAAAGAGACAGCAGCCTAAACAGCCTGCTGCTGTCTGGCTCATTAAAGAAGTGGTTCACCCAAAAATGAAAATTTACTCACCTCCAAGCCATCCTTGGTGTTTATACGTTTCTTCTTTCAGATGAACACAGTCTGAGGTTTTTTTATTTATTTATCCTGGCTCTTCCAAGCTTGGTGGATGGTGGCCATTTTTTTGAAGCTTCATAAATCGGAAATATCCATCGTAAAACTATCCTATACGCCTCTGTGGGGTTAACATGTGTCTTCTGAAGCAGATCGATGTGTTTTTGTAACAGAAATATTTCTACTTTTAAAAAATATAACTCAAATCACTAACTTCCAGCAGTATATGATTTATGGAGCTTCAAAATAACGGCCACTATCCACCAGCATTACCAAGCTTGGAAGAGCCAGGATAAACTCCGACTGTGTTCATCTGAAAGAAGAAAATTATATACACCTAGGATGGGTTGGGGGTAAATTAATTAAAGGTGTCGTTTTAATTTTTGGGTGAACTATTCCTTTTATTTTTATACAGTGAAGACTGTCCAGTGTTATTACTCTAGTATTTTTGTACCTGAATATTAATATTAGACATACTTCTATTTTATTACTGACTGTTTGATTCTTTTTTAGTTAAGTGTTTGAAATCAAAGTTTTTTATGTCGTCTGTTAGCCAGTCTGTTAGTCAGAAAGCTGGGTCTCCATCAGAGGTCACAAATCTTCCATTATCTTTTAGCTGACCCTAAATGCACTTTAAAAAGAACCCAGGCAGACAATATTCTGGATTTTCCTGCAGGGGCCAACAAAGAGTCTATATCTAAATCACACTGTAAGCTTGTGGAGAGATCTGAAAACCTAAGGTTATGTAATACTGACTGTGAAATACAAGTGCCAATATTTTTGCACACAAAAGGATTAGAAATTTTTGTGAATTTAAAAAGCTTTGAGTCACAGGTTTCACAAACACATGCAGGCAGTCGTTGACTTTATAAATATATGTATTATATATTATATATGTATATATGAGTAATTAACACCAGATTATTACATTATTGGAATATAATTCACTTCTAGCTTTATGGTCATATAACCACCTTCGGGTGTGCATTTTTATTTTTATTTTAAAGGTCCATAGTCATTAAAATTGTATTTTGTGTTTCTTCTGTGATGAGTGCTTAACCTAGTGTGTAAAATTCAAAGCTTGTAACTTAAAAAAAATAAAATCCACTTTAAATTCTAAATGGTCAACTTGTCAGGGAGAACTAATAACTGTAATTCAGTTGTCTAGCTTGGTGAGAACAATATGCATACTGAGTTTGGGGACTAAGTAAAACTTTGACCAGAAGAATTGTGAAAGAATGTATTTTGGAACCTCCACCAATTTAAGATGTCACCCTTCAAGACGTGGTCCAGTCTTATGGTCTTGCAAGTGAAAAAACTCAATCCACTTTGTAGAAATAGTCAACTATTACTAGAAGAAAAGTGTTAACTGCACCAGGTCAAATCTTTGGGGTTTCATATGGGATGGTGTATAGAAAACTTTTTGACGTGTTTACTAGAGGTGGAACGGTTCATGAAAAAAAACCGAATCGTTCGGTTCGCTTCTCTCGGTTTGGTGTATGCATGCGTTGCACGGTTCGGCGGTTCATGACATGCGCAATGTAGCCTCGTGCCCCGTATGTGACGTCAGTGTGTTTCCCTATGAGGTGTTTTTGCCCCGTGTGCGCTGATGCTCACATCTGTTGACATTTCCGAACGCCTTCATACAGTTGCATAATAAAAGCGGGCTTTCCAAACAAAAAAAAGTGTGTATGTCATTAGTATGAGAAAAAAAATTCGGTTACAGTTCTGTCGGACACGGGCCAGGCTCGGATAGAAAAATGTGGCCCGATCCACGCTCTATGACCTATGATGACAGCGGAAATAAAACAATAGATAGAACTGCGACTGTATGCAAGTATTGTGCAACACGCATCCAATTCAGTTTATGAATGATTACATGATAAAACTTTTTTAATACTGTATCCTAAATTGTGGATAATTAAGCTATATATGATATGCTGAAATACATTTCTGAAGTGTTAAAAATTAAAAATAACATGAACCGTACAGAACCGAAAACGTGACCCTAAAACCGCAATACGAACCGTGGGTTTTGTGAACCGTGCCACCCCTAGTGTTTACATACATCCTTTATGAATCTCAGGCTACAAATGAATTTTACTTCATTTTCAAAAAAGAATTATTCTAAAGAGATGGTACTTTTTGACAACATTACATGGCTTGATTCTGTTCTGGACTTCCCTGCTCATTGCTTACTTACCCTGTGTATCAGCTTTCATCAACTCAAATTCTTTTTTTATTCAGGGGCTTTGAGCTCGTCTCTTCAGCCTTATAGTCTTGATTTTCCAGCAAATGAAGTTTTTCTTCCTCTTATTGTGGATCAGCCTTCCTTATTTGGCTCAGTGATGTATAGACATTGGACAAAGTCTCTTATATATTGATGTGGATCCTGCATCGTGGCTTTGAGTTCTACCTTTGTGAGGTATTCGGTTGAAAGGAATGCTACCAAGAAAGTCCCCATCCAGTTATGGATCTTGTTCCTCTTAGCTACTCACCAGCTTTGAACATATTCAGAGAGAACAACACTGAGCAATTGAACATCAATTGTCTCCCTAGCAGAGCCAAACTATGAAATTCTAGGTTAATAGGGGTCTAATATTGGAAGCAACTAGCATATTTGATGGTGTCTCTTCATTCTCTGAAGAGGTTGCTACAAATGGAAAATGGATCACTGGGGTGCTGGTTTTCCTGAGGTGAGCCACTTCCTATTTCCGATGTTTCACAGCTCTTTGCTCTAATTTGGCCAACGATCTGTGCTTAAATGTTTTATATTTTTTTTTATCGATTAGGACAAGCAGCTCAGATAATGGATGGATCTAAAACAACCTACTGTATGATGAGACTGCACAACATTTAACAAACAAGCCTTAACGATTGTTGAATAACACTTTTTTTTAATAGGTAACTTTGCTACTCCATGTCAACTAGCGGTCATTAGAATATCAGTAGACTGATCTGCTCACACTTTATTTCAACATGCATTCTATACTTATACTACTACAATTAGCTTGGTAAGTACAGGCCAACTTATTCAACTTAGACTAACACAACAGTCTACTAATACTCTAATGAGATTCACTTTCTTAGTAGAATGTCTAAAATAGGTGTAACTAATTTTTGTACTTGTAGATTATTGTAACGAGCATCTACTGAAGGCAAGCGTAGACAAACCCAAGTGCAGTTTATTGAACAAGAGTGAAATCCAAAAACTCAACTTGAACGTGGGTTACAACATCAATACACGACAACAGACAATGGCAACAAATGGCTACTTATACAAAACAATACAGTTCACATGACAAGAACCAACCAATGGGCAAACAGGATTGACTACACATGACTAGACAATAAGAAGATGACGCATACACAAGGCAGAAGCATGATATTAGCAGCATGAACCAAAATAAAATACACCAAACCTCACGTTACAGTTATTTTCTTATTTATTTACACAACACAGTCTCACGTCACATTTTGACGGTTGGTCTAGACCCTTTTGCGTCAATTTTTGAAGCTCAAGGTTACCCTTTTTAGTCACTTTTCGACGTGAAGGGTCCTCAGTTGTTTTAAATAGGGAACACTTGTTTTTATTTTAGCGTCATAATTAATAGTAAAAACAATGGTATTATTGCATATAGATGTTTTTGAATTTTCAATGTAAACAGTTTTATTTAAATTATATTATTTACACATTTTTGAGCACGTAACCCAACCCCTGCTCCTAAACCTACAATCCGTCAATAAAACACAAGATATAGCAGGCAGATACAACTAACGTCATAATTTATTTTAAAGATATTAATATTCGAAGTATTTTGAGGTAAAACGATTTATTTGTGAGAGGAATCGACATGGTCACTATCTCCGTCTTCTGTATACTTCCTGCGCGCTGCTGCAGTCTGTGCACGATCTCAAAACATGCTGCTACAAGAATCCTTACGTCAACGTTAGTAGTGAAATACTATTGGCTCTTGTGTTTCTTGTGACCGGGATCATTTTTAATGATTAAAACCTTGTGTTTTACTCTCCTCTTCATATAAAGACTTCGTATGGCTTCAGAAGCACGACTTGACACGACTTGTTTGTAATGTAGCTATTTATACTGCTTGTTTATGATAAGATGTGCAATAAATACCTGTGACTGCATTTGCCTGTGTGTGTGTTTATATTGTTCAGAGGTGTGTAGGTTTAGGGTAGGGGTGGGGTTTGGTGCTCCAATAAAAGTGAAAAATTATATAATAAATGTATATATGCATGCAAACCATTACATTAAGCAAAACAACTGAAAGCAACTAAGGACCCTTTGCGTCGAAAAGGGGGACCTTGAGCTTCAAAAAGCGACGCAAAAGGGTCTTGACCAAACGTCATTATGTGACGAGTTGGAGTGAGACTGTCTTGATTTACACATTAACTTCCTGTCTGACAGAGGATCAGTGAAAGTCTAAATGCTGCATTTATCTGATAACAAAATGTTGAGAGGTTATCGATAGATCACTGCCTTATTTTCAGATGACTGAGAACTATTTAAAACTAATATTACACTATTATAAGCAACAGAATGGATTTGAGTCAAAAACATATGCTGACATGGATTCTAATTATTATAACGCTCCGTCTACTGTCACATCATGTCCAAATCAAATCGAGCCCATTATAATCATAAGACAGCATCTGGAATGATTATATCGCATCAAGTTCGATTAACAGTAAACAGTTATGACATATATTACACACTTTATACTCTCAACAACAGGACAAATAAAAGAAAGGTAAAGATTTATCATAAAGGTGATATTTTAATCATTCACTTTAATATGTCCTGTGTAGACGGCCTTAAAAGGGGACATTTTTTCTTGCTCTAGTCATTTTTACTTAACTGGGCATTTAAGACAATGAGTTTGTTATAGTAATGCTTAATAAAATATTATGCTATTTTATTCCTATGCTAATACTATTTTAATTTAAGTTCATGAGTAATGTTTACTTTAAGTATTTTGAAATATCACAATTCATCTGTAAAAGTATTTCTAATGTGCTTAATAAAATAACATTTAAACTGTAAATGTAAAAGGTAAGTATAAAAATAAATCAAGTTTAGTCATTTAGTTTTTTTTCAGTCTGTAGATATAGCTCTTCCCGTCAAAACAACACACATACTGTAATATGAACTGAAAACCATTGTTCTAAATCTCTCTTACATTATTTCAGTCAAGTGTCTGTGATGTGCGTATGTCTTTAAGAAAACGTAGATATGCTAATGGCGCTCCATCATGGAGAGAGTTTGCAGTTCCTGAAAATACAAAAGTTACTTTGTCGCTCTGTTTTAATCAAGTGGTATTCATTGAAAACCATTACATTGTGTCAGAAGCGCTTGATGAACACACAGCCTCAAAAGGATGGCTAATTTTAATCCACCAGAGAGCTTTGCATTGGTGCATCATCCAAATGAGTGGGCCGACTGAAAGCTGGGATTTCATCTCTCTCAGAGCGCATCAAAATGAGAGGAAATGACCTTAACAAGTCCACTCATATCAAAGTTTGTTTTCAAAGAGATATCAGAACAATCTTTCAAAAAGTTGGTATTATTAAACTGAAGATGAAACCCTCATCTAAATACTCATATTATGGTAAAGCCTACTTAAAGCTACATTGATCAAATTCCACAAAACAATCCCAAATATTTGATCAGCTGCAAATAAAAAGCAAAATAACTGTAAAAAAAAATATGTATGCATACATTTTCTGTCAAACAAATATATTTGTATGTTTTCTGTCTTTCTTGTAGTTCACATTAAATGAACAAGTGGACTTCTATCGTATGATAGTACATCATATTGCCTGCTTATGAATGTCTTGTTTCCCCAGACATATTCCCCCGGTTTTACAGACAAGGTTGAAGCCTAGTCCTAGATTAAAATGTAAATCTGAGCTTCAATGAAAATAAACTTGTTTTGTCTCAAGATGCACACCATGTTTTTTGTTTTGGTTTGTTTTCTAAAAATGACTTAAATGTCCTTATTGAACCATGGCCTAATCCTGGTTCAGGCTAAGCCCTGTCTGTGAAACAGGGCCATTCACTTATTTCCCCTCAGCATGTTTGATAATTTGTTGCACATTTATCACAGACCTCAGAATATTGTAATATCTGAACACACTAACAGAGTTTGGTTTAAAACAATACAAACCCTTTTATTCTAGCTTCATGCATTCTTTTTTTATTATAGGCTACTACAGGACGTTGAATGCTTAAATCTGATTGTCTGACAAACGTTCTATGGCGTGCAAGAAATGGCAAATAGTTCCAGGCTGCTCTTTGACCGCATCACAGTTAGATAACACTCTGACGACTTTATCCTTAACATCAACTTAAAAACAACTTGACTTCTCACAAGCGATGAGAGTGAAGAAAATGAACTTTACACGCACACACACACACTCATAATTTAGCTATTAAATGCATTAGTCTGCTATCAACAGCTCAAGTCTTGAATAGCCGGATTTATTTTGTATAAATTTATACTTTCATTGTAGCACTTATGATTCTGAATTTTGCGTTAAGAGTCTGTGGTCATTACACGGAATTCTGTGAGAATTACTGGTGCTAAATATGTGAAGAAAACATCCCATCGGTTAAATTCTCGGAGAGAGTTTGAGTGGTTAAATGTGACATTGTGTAGTCCTGGTGGTCATTTTGACTGAACACAACATACAAAGGACGTTTGTACACATTCCCAGTTCATGTCATCTGTGAACAAAGTGTGAACAGCTTACTAAGCCGAGCCACAGCATCCACAACGGATCTTGTTAAATACAATTTGGTGAGCACAGAGCTTCTAAAAAAGAGCCAGTTAAAGGAGAAGGCTCAGCCATATGCGCTGCACAGACTCCCTACAGGCTGGCACACACCCGTGATATCACAGCCAAAACACTGCAGATTTCAAGTTAAATAAAATACTACAGTAAGTCCTTCCAACCACAGAGAAATTAAAAGAAAAGCTTACTGCAGCACTGCTTTGATGCTGCCTCAGGTATTTGGCTCATTCATTTACTAGCATGAAGTACCACTTTATTAATGACAGTGTTGGGGAAAGTTACTTTAAAGGTCATGCATTACAGTATTGCGTTACCCCCTAAAATGTAGTTATTTTTTATGAAAAGTAATATTTGCCTAATTCTTTCTCAACTGGCGTGAGCTTGCTTGTTTGTTTTTAACATAAAAAGCAAATTTTTGACAAATAATATTTGGCCTTTCGCACCAAAAATGAAATAAATGTCAGGTTGAGGGAAAATTAAATTCATGTCTGTACAGTGGATAGGACAGCTCAAATCTTTTAATGCTATATAGCTTAAATAATTTTAAGAATGGGCCTATATTGGTGGTGATTCTGATGCCTGAAGGAAGGCATGATGACTAAAAATATTATCTACTGAAATCCTTTTGTGATTACAGTGTATAAAGTACTGTTAGATCAAATGTTTTTTCCTACGACTGCATTTTTGTGAAACATTATATAAACAGGTTAGATAGGCAGATGTCACGTGATTTAATAAATCATTAAAAAACGGTATTAACAAATATAATAATTTATTATTAATTAGTGAGCTTTCATTTGTTCAGATGCCTGTTTTTGTATGTACTCCTTAAACACCTGTAAATACCCCAAACCAGATATAAAAATATCCTTATATATCTATAATAATTGTTATCCATGCATATTTGTTGAGTAAGTAAAGTAATAATGTGGCATTACCGCCTCAACACATACTTTCAAGAATAAATCCATAACATTAGACAGGTTATGTAACCCATTTCCAAGCTGTAAACAAGCAAGCACATATATCATAATGAGAAGCAAATGCTTTTTGAAAGATTAAGTTTATAGCCTGAAAAGTTGCTCTTTTTTTACAACTTCAGACACAAGATTATGGGTCAGGTAAATATTATAAAAGGCATGTGAAAAAACATTGTACTCCATATGCATACTGTTTATTCCTTTTATAGACTTTGACATTCTGATGATGCTTTATGGCTACAATGAGTATCAAAGGGACATCCCTTATGTGTAACCCATGTTTTATTTGTGGCTGCAGATACAGTGGGCATATTTATATAACATTTGGGCCAAACCAGAGTTAAATTCTATTGCATATTGTATTTGGAAAATATTAGATAATATTTTTGACATTTAATTGAGAAATAGGTTTTAGGAGCTACAATCTAGTTCATCTTTGCCAGGCTTTAAGAAAACCGTAATGAGAGCGTCTGTGAGGCTTAATTGTAATTCTGATTGTTCATGAAAATAATTAAACATGCTAATAAGCAGTGAGGAGGACATTTTCTAGAACTTGACACAGAAACCATCTGACCCTGGGGCCTTATTATGATTCCACCATTTCTTGAGATTGTGGAGATTTTTCCTCCGTTTATCTTGCTAGTGCCACAGTCGTTCATGCCCTAAACAGCCACCAGAGGGTTTCTTTTTGTAGTTCAAGAGTT
>JAUMHR010000081.1:10978164-10990167 GCA_032361145.1 Enteromius fasciolatus
TTATTTGTCTTTTCACATTTAGCTAATTTTAAATTTCATAAATGTAGACTTTTATTATTATTATTATTATTATTATTTTTCACTCCAGGGTTTGCTGGCACTCCTGGTTACCTGTCCCCTGAAGTCTTACGGAAGGACCCCTATGGGAAAGCTGTAGACCTGTGGGCTTGTGGTTAGTTTTTTAATATATTCACATCAAATATTGATATATGTTAATGTCATCTGTGTCTTAGGGTAGAATTACATCACAAATGTGATTGCTAAGGTACTTGTCACAAAGCTCCACTTTTTCATTTTGTGACACAACAGTATTTCTCAATTTATGATAATTGTCTGACGAGGTCCTTTTCTGTTCTGGGATAACAAAGCCTTGAGCACAAAGTGAGATCCATTAATAAATGGTTTACTGAGTCTGGTGTGGAGCACATTTTGCCATCATCAAGCCAAGCCACATAAACCCAACATCAGTGCCTTGATGCTCTTGTGTCTAAACAGGAGCAGTCATGTATATAGAATTTAGAAGAGCAGAATGGAAGCTGTTAGAAAAGACCAGCACTCTATTAATGCACATGCTAAATACAGGGTTGCCAGCTCCCAGAAAACATTCCAGCGCAAAGCTGACTCAAAAACTCACCCAAAACCAAAAAAACTGCCTTTTTTCTTCTTCTTTGTCCAATCATTGATGACAGCTGTGAGATTTCACTAAAGGGCTGTGAAAAAAATGTTTTTATTTGGTTTATTTCAAGGTTCAATACATTTACTATATATTTACAGATAAATGTTTGAGCAGCCATGACACATTGTAAAAGTACACTGTTTAAAAAAACATTGTAAAATTTACAGTAAAAAAAAGGACAGCTATGTTTGCCAAAATTTGACCGTAAAAAATACAGTACCAATATGTTTGCTTTTATGGTTTAAAAGAACAAGTATCAAATTCAAACTAAATTTAAAAAATGCAAAGCAGGGAATTCTGGGAATGTCAGTTTAAGTTTTTTCCCTGTAAATTTTACAGGAATTAACCATTTAACAGGTTTTTACAGTAACATTTCACAGTAAAATTATAGTAATGTTTTTGCCCAAAAACACAACCTATATATTTCCTGCAAATGCTTTTTTAAATTACCTCTGTAACCAAAATTGCAAAAATGATAATCCTTTCCTTGCACAATGCCCCTGGTATTGCACAGATCAACATAGTTAATTTGTTAACAGAGTATTGTGAAATATTTTCTCCTCATTTAATTTCCTTTAGGTGTCATTCTCTACATCCTGCTGGTTGGATACCCACCCTTTTGGGATGAAGACCAGCATAGACTCTATCAGCAAATTAAAGCTGGCGCCTATGATGTCAGTTTATGCATCCTTCATATAATATTGATGATAATGAGAAGTGCTAATGGATCTCTGATTTACACTTGGCTCACTTTGTTACACCCACAGTTTCCTTCACCTGAGTGGGACACGGTCACCCCTGAGGCGAAAGATCTTATTAATAAGATGCTGACCATCAACCCATCGAAACGCATCACTGCTGCGGAGGCACTCAAGCACCCATGGATCTCAGTGAGTCACTCAAACGTCATTTCTGTCCTTCCATTAGTACTTTACAACATATATACACACTTTATCCTACCTGGTCTCATGGCATTAAGGTACTTTGGGTTCACTTTTTAGCGAGACACAAAATATGTAACTATAAGTACATATCACTACAGTTTCCAAAAGAACTGAACACTAGAGGCAGTAAAACTCTGACACCTTTTATTCTTTTTCACTCAAATTTACAGTTTTTTGATTAATCAAGTGTAATTTTTGCACAGTTACTTGAAGAATATTACGTTATGACTTGATTTGACTTGAGATTTGAAAACTGATGCTTTTGAACATATCCAGCTCCATATCTATGATTTATAGACAGTAGGTTTGTTCAGTAGCTCATGGAGTACAGAGAAGTACTTGAGAGGCGAGGAGCTCCGGTCTGAATCCTGTGCAACTACGGGTCAACAAAACAGTTCAAATCTGTGTAAGAGGAAGTTGAAATGGCATGGTTGCATCAACAGATGCCTTTTGATATCAGTTTTGCATTTGTTAACACTATCGGGTTAGGGTTGGATTTGGTGTAGGGCATATTTCCATCATGATAGAGCATTAACCTTGCAACAGTCACTGAGTAATTAAATTCTGAACCATCACAATATGTAACTGAAGTAACGTCAGGGGCGGTCGGGACTTTTCCCGATGGGCCGGCCGAAGGATTCACACAGCGGATCACAAATTGACCGGCAGCGAGGCGAACGCGAGTTTAATAAAGTCAATGTTGTTACTAAAGTCTCTGAGAATAGTGTCTAAATACTCACCTCCCCCATGCGCTGCAAACATCCAACCAATATTTATATCAGTTTCTCGTGCTGTATGTCTTTGTCATGGTTAGGTTATCTTGCAGAACATGGTCACAAAAAATTTTTTTTTGTTTGTTTGTTCTTGAATTCCCCTTGGGGCTCAATAAAGTATATATAATCTATATGAACTATATCCAATGTAGGATGGAGCAAAGCCTCTTGGGAATCAGAGCAAGATATTTTCTTCTGAGACAGCTAAAACATGCAATTTAGTCTGGGACTATCTTAAGCCTTGTCTGTAAAACTGGGAGGATAGAAAAAAAAGTAATTAAAGAAATTCAGTATTAATGTTATATTGTAATGACCCAGCAGTCGACGCGGGGTGCATTAATGGGTTTTTCTTTAGAGTTTACTTATTTTTCAGAAGTATATTTTTCATAATTTAAGTTTTATTTATTTTTTATTTATTTATTTATTTAACAGTATTAGTTATTGTATTAGCAATGTTAAGTTAGTTTGGGTGGGTTTGGTTCATTTGCAGCCCTGTTATATAAAAGTGTAACTGTTACCGTCATGGAGAGAGATGTGTAGGGGAGGAACTTGCCTTGCATGTTAAAGTATTTAATTTTTTCATATTGTTAAATAGGCAGAAGACATCGCTGCCTCCTATTGGCTTATTCTGTCTATGCTCCTGTATTTAGAGTCACTAAATGTTGTGCGATATAGGGACCAGTTGTTATGTTATTAAAAGGCGGTTGGCCGGTGCGGTCAGATTTTTCCCGGTGGATTTTAGTGCCCTACTCCCCCCCTGAGTAACGTAATAAAAACAGAGCAATACTTACCTATGTCGACATACTAAAAATATGCCAGGGTCATGTATTAAACATGTGTTTTAGCGCCTCTCAGTGGACATTTCTCTTTGAAATTGTCACGAAACATGCTGTAAGGTACGTAAAACCGTGTTGCACAAAAAGTTCACAGAACTACATATTTATTATGAGACCAGGTTGGCTTTATCTTAGGGCCTAGTTAATATATTCACATATATAATGATCACTAATATAGATATTGTTGAAAATGTCTGCCGAACTAATGTTCTCCAAATAACCTCTTTTAGCATCGCTCCACTGTTGCATCTTGCATGCACAGACAGGAGACTGTCGAATGCCTGAAGAAGTTCAACGCTAGAAGAAAGCTAAAGGTAAGTTTGTATGATGTTGCGAGAAGGTATTCTGTGAGTTCTGGGCCAGGAACTGAAAGGTTGCAGCTTTAAAGAACTGTTCCATGAATCAGAATGATCATGCCCTGAATGAAACACTTCACTTTAATAAATTATGGGTGAAAATCAGGCTATTTGGAGTTCTTAACAGTCATAGTTCTGAACTGAAGTAGCAAACAAGATGTAGAATTGCAATTTGAAGTAGAATGTATAGCAATACACCATTCATAATATAGATAATTATAGATAATTAAGAAATATTTGCTAAGAGACTATCTTTGTGTGTTTTTTTAAGGGTGCTATTCTCACTACTATGCTGGCCACCAGAAACTTCTCAGGTAACTCTAATAATCTATCTACTCTAATCTGCTTGAGTATAGTATGTCTTTACCAGGAACCACAGGTTATCTTAAACTGAAACTGTTTGGATTCACGTTGCATTGAAGGTTTGTACAGAGTCTTGATGATTCTGTGAGGTTTTGTTCGACACCTTCTACTGAAAGATAGTTGATGCTCATGAATCTGGAAGTTTATTAAAGTCTATTATCCTGCCAAATTTAGCTTAAGACAGTTTGGGCAAAATTATGTAAATACAGATTATTGTAGGGATTAATATAATGTGTTAATTTTTTATAAACAGTACATCAGTGTAGTACAAAAGCTTGTTTAGCAAAAGTGTCTGTAATCTTAACAGCCCAGTTGTTTGGTGTTTTAAGAACAACAATCTTTACGATTATGACTGCAGACAAAAGCATGGCAAGGCTTTTTCAGAGAAGAACAATAGTGGGCGAAAACTTAAGTGAATGATCATCAAACACTAAGACGGATCGTGTCCAAACAACACAGAACTGCAGTAGAAAAAGTGACAGCAAACCTAAATATGTACTGTGAAGATCTCAACAACAGTCTATAGAGAGTTTCACATAGCCAGCACCCATGAAAGAGCTGCAGTTGTGAAAAATGTAATAACAGAAACCAAGGCTAATATCATGATTACAGTCAAGAGCCATGATTATAAAATAACACCAAGATGAACTTCAGCATCTGGCGTGGCCAGGCAAATCAGCTCACTTGGTTATTATTACATATTCATAGAAGAGTGACAAGCTGATTCCTTTCACCAACATCTCTGAAGGAACTGGCAGATTTTCTGATGGAGACATTTATTTGAGAAAGTTGTGAATCTGTTCCAGGAGGCTTTATGAAAGGCAGTAAAAGATAGACGCTCATATTATTTTGTCCAACCAGTGTACTAAACATAGAGACTGATAAATGAATGAGAAACCAGTGTGATGTAAAGTCCCAAATATACAGGTGATGCAGGGGACCTCTGGTGGTGAGATGAAGGTACACCTGTTATAACTCATAACATATCCTACCTAGGTGGAGCTATAATGCACACAAGTTTTATTATGCAAGCACCTTATTACTAAACTCTGATTGGAAAAAAAACCAGTATATGCTATTTAGGTATGTTTTGAAGCTGGGATGCTGGTTTATGCTTAAAGGAACACTCCACTTTTTTTGGAAACAGGCTCATTTTCCAACATCCATACAGTAATACAGATGTGTTTTAACGTTTTTGAATCCATTCAGCCGATCTCCGGGTCTGGTGGTCCCAAAATTAGCATAGCTTAGCATAAATCATTGAATCCGATTAGACCATTAGCGCCGCACTATAAAATGACTAAAGAGTTTTCATATTTTTTAATTTATTTAAACCTGTTTAAAACTTGACTCTTCTGTAGTCGCATTGTGTACTAAGACTAGCAGAAAATGCAAAGTTGTGATTTTCTAGGCTGATATGAGTATGACTAGGAACTATACTCTCATTTCGGCGTAATAATCAAGGAATTTTGCTGCCGTACCACGAGTGAAGCAGGTGCAATGATATTGCGCCGGAATGAGAGTATAGTTCCTAGTCATATCAGCCTAGAAAATCCACAACTCTTTAGTCATTTTATAGTGCGACGCTAATGGTCTAATCGGATTTAATGATTTATGCTAAGCTATGCTAATTTTGGGACCACCAGACCCGGCGATCGGCTGAATGGATTCAAAAACATTAAAACACATCTGTATTACTCTAGGGATGTTGGAAAAAAAGTGGAGTGGTCCTTTAAGACCAGCAAAGGACCAGCTTAAACCAGCATTCCAGCTTTAAAACATACCTAATCAGCATATGCTGCATTTTCAACAGAGACGGATCAGTTTAGTCTAATGTTAGTTTGTTTAAATTTGAGTGGTTGCAGCATTTCCACAATGTGTAGGACACCAGGTCCATTGCTAATTAACTGAGAGTTACTCAGTTCATGCTTAAAGTGCCCCTATTATGGGTTATAGAAGGTTCACAACAACAGGTTGACATGCATGCAAAGTCAAAAAATAATTAATTTTCTTATAACATGCATTTATTTTTTTACCTTATTTGCTTAACGATTCACTTATCGAGTCATTTTTCCAAATCCATTTTTTTGTGTGACACTAATCTGCGGTGATTGGTCCGATTTCATTTAAAGCAGTGTTTGTGATCTTTTACCATGTCAAAAGAGGAAAAATAGAAGAATCTTGCGTTGCTGTGTGCTTATTACTTTTATCTTTATAGTAACCATTCTTGGTGTAAATATGTGACAGGTTTGTACTTAACTTGGTTGTGTCAGGATTTAAAGACGTAACATGAGAAAGCTTTTCCACTGGCTTAACTTTAAAATCCCAGCATTTATAATTTTTTTCGCAAAGATGATTTACAGTGCTGAGCAAGGACAGTTTGCATGTCCAATGTGTGGTCACATTAGAGAAGCTTCAAAAAAGCTTTCCATTGTCCATTGGTTGTATATTGGCAAATACAGCAAATTTGATGTACAAAATACAAAAAACTTCAGCTTTCTGATTTTGCCCACGTAATTTCTCCATGCATCTAAACAGTGAGTTCATCCAAAAATTTAAAATTGCTGTTAATTTACCTTTTTCTTCAGTAAAACAGTAAAGAGTTTTAGCTGAAATGGTTCTTATTATTTTTTTATCAAATAAGTAATTGGCTACTGCCACTTTTTGAGAGTCAAAAAAGAATATTTGGCAACACAAAATGATTACCTACTGTATGGCTCCTAAAGATATACTGAGATCTTCTAAAGCGAATCAGAGTATCTACAAGTAAAAATAGTTGTTGTTTTTTATGGTTTATGTTAAAAGTTGAGTTGATTAATTTATTGACGTAATATGCATTAGACACGTAAAACATCCAGATTTCATAAATGCTGGGCGCTTTAATAATATAATTGTCTATATTATGTGGATGTTATTGCATGATTACATTAATAGATGAGTGAATTGGTCAGAACCAGTTCACGAATCTGACTTGTTTGCCATAGTCTCTTGATCACAGGTAATAATGTTGTAAATAATGCTCAGTTTTCTTGAAAAGGCTACCCGTTTCAATTAATAAGGCCACACTGTTGAAATAAAATTGCATTTGCTAGATTTTTATAGGCACCATTTTTTGTAGGCACCTTGCATCATTAAGAGATCATTAAATCCAATTCCTTAATCCGATCCTATTTGGAAACTATTTTCTTTTTAAAGATTTCTGTTGCTCGTGTGGGTGTCATGCGGGTGAGGGTCTGTAAAAGGTCAGCGATGTCTGATCTAAAATAGATCGCTCCACCTGTTCAAGTGTAGCAGCCGTAGCTTTTACACAGGCCATTCTATCACTCCCAAACACTCTTGATCATTCATCACATCCTGTCTATTTTTACCCAGAGTGGTCATTCTCCAGTAACTGCTTTAAGATAATGTCCAACGGAAACATACCGGCTTGAGTCAGCAATGCAATTTTAGGTTTGAGTTACTTTCTCTTTCCATTATTATGTGAACATTTAAATTGTAATAAAGGTTTTCAATTAAAAATTGAATTGCGCTTTTTGGTTTTCTTATATATGGTTAAATCTACATGCATATATATATTTTAATCAAGATATTTTTTTTAACATTTGATATGCGCTCACTGTTCCTGATTGTTTGATTCGAGCAGCTTTTAAAGTTCCTGGAGTGTGGGAGTATGTGATTATGCATGCTGGAAACTCCCAGCACCTATTTTAGAAAGTCAACAGATCCTCCAGAGCCAAACTCCAGCTGGAGATTGGAGCAGTGCTATGCCTCTCACTATGCTTTTCTGGGCTTTTGTGCCCTTTCTTATAGCAATTTCACTCTTTTTCTTTGTCTCTCATTCAGGAGGAAAGAGTGGGATCAGCAAGAAGACAGATGGTGTAAAGGTAGGGTGGAAATCAGATATTCACTGTTTAGATATATACAGGTCATAATTTTAATTGATACTGTTTGGATTTAAGTCTATAGTTTGTACACTACAAACTTTATTTTGTACATTGTGTTATATATTATATTTAGGGCTGTCAAGCATCTAATTAATTCATTTAAATTTAATCGCACATCAGTTTCACTGAGAATTTACTTCCAAAGATAGTCATTATTGTTTACATTAGTAATACACTAAACAGAAATGACAAAAAGCAGCCTTAGAAAAAATGATTTGATTTAGCATTGGACAAAAAATGATTATTAATTAAAATATGAAATGAGAAGTCAGATAACTACTAGTAAGTAGTGGTAAGCCCTTAAATCTTAATTAAGCGAGTCTTTCATTCAGCCAAATAGTTCAAAAGGTTGTAAGTGACTTCTTTTCTGTTGTTGAATGTCAATCCTGTTGTGATATATATATATATTATCAACACAGTCTCACTCCAGCATTTTGGCGTTTGGTCGAAACCCTTTTCCGTCACTTTTTGAAGCTCAATATGCCCTTTTTAGTAACTTTACGATGTGAAGGGTCCTCCGTTGTTTTAAATATGAAATCCTTAGCATCAATATGCCTATGCAATATTTTTTTTTATTTTATCTTCATAATTAAAAGATATATTCGGTAAAAACATTGGCATTGTTGCATACATGTAGGGGTGTCATTTTTTCAATGTAAACCGCCAAAACAGTTTTATTTAAATGATATTATTCACACATTTTTGAGCACATAACCCAACCCCTGCCCCTAAACCTACCATCTGTCAATAAAACACAAGATGAAGCAGGCAGATACAACCACTGTCATCATTTATTTGAAAGATATTAATATTCCAAGTCTTTTGAGGCAAAACGATTTATTTGTGAGAGGAATCGACGTGGTCACTATCTCGACGTGGTCACTATCTCACTACGTGGTACTTGCGCGTTTTCATAAAATGCCGCTACAAGAATCCTTAAGTAAACGTTGGTTGGGATGTTTTCTGAATGAGATGTGAGTGCGTTAACAGAGCGGGATAATTATCCCTTGTGTTTTATTCTCTTATAAAGACTTCGTATGGATTCAGAAGATTTGGAATGTGACATGACTTGTCTGTAATGTATACTGCTTGTTTATGATTAGTTTGTGCAATAAATACCTGTGACTGCATTTGCCTGTGTGTGTGTGTTTATATTGTTCAGAGGTGTGTAGGTTTAGGGTAGGGGTGGGGTTTGGTGCTCCAATAAAAGTGAAAAATTATATAATAAATGTATATATGCATGCAAACCATTACATTAAGCAAAACAACTGAAAGCAACTAAGGACCCTTTGCGTCGAAAAGGGGGACCTTGAGCTTCAAAAAGCGACGCAAAAGAGTCTTGACCAACCGTCAAAATGAGACGAGTTAAAGTGAGACTGTGTTGATATTATAGACAATATTTCACCGGTTCAGTCTTTGTGTGTGTCTGTAAGTGAGTCTTTGAGTCATTCAAACAAGCGATTCTTCGAAAACACGTGAACAAAACACCACAGCTCATTTTGGAATTGCACACTACTCGAACTATATCTGCCATATCATAAGCAAGTCCTGTCCTCACTGGGCCTGTCTGTTGTCTCACAGCACCATGCATCCACTTTGGACCTCCTCTCATTCGGTTGCGAAGGTAAACTGACATGTTCAATGATTTCTACGATTGTGGCAGCTCTTATCTGCTGATACCAATTTAGCTTGCGACTCGGTGCTTAAGGACTCATGTCGATCGGTCGATCAATGGCACAGTGAACAACACAACAATTTTAAATGTTATATACTTAGTGTGTGCTTTATATGGTCAGTGGATCCTGGCCAATTTGCTACAAGTAGGTAGGTACAACGAGCCATTCAAGAAAAAAAAAAATTAAATAAGGTGGATTGAATTTGTGAAGGACTGTTGTAGGCTGTTGAATGAATTATCAATGAATTACAGTATTCAGAATCACAGCTGTTCCTCTCATCGCCTCTGTCCATCTCATAAAGTTTGTTCCTGTCTAACCTCGTCTCATTTCTCTTCCAGAAAAGGAAGTCCAGTTCCAGCACCCAGCTGATGGTGAGTGTGAAACAGGCTCTGTCCTGTTGACAATCTGCCACAAACTGGCAACCTTTAAAGGGCGCAACCCAACAATGAGCAAAACATGGATGCCATGGAGCTGGACTTTCTTTTTTTTTTCTGTTATTGATGTTACATCACATTTGTAAAGCTGATGGGAATCTGACTTGTTGCAGAACTGAAGACGCTGACTTCAAATCCTCTGATTTTCACCAATTCTTTCTTTCTTGAAGGCACAGAAAAGACAGTCGGTCAACTCTGATCATGTTTTATGTGATCTTGGCTTTGAAACTAACAATAAAAATCCTGAATCTCAATGTGTCATTTATAGGAATCGTCAGAGAGTACCAACACCACAATCGAGGATGAGGACACTAGAGGTGAGACTGTCTGTCTGTTGATGTTTTTCTGGTTCTAGGGATTCAGAGCACTGCACATTTCTTCCAGTTTCTAACAAATCAAAACAGGAGCTTCACGTCAACAACACATTCGTTTAAATTAAAAGGAGAGTTAATTTACTTAGCTCTAGGTGGCTTTTTTTTCTTCACTGGAACAGTTTTTAGCTGTGGTCCTTGGTGATTCATAAAATGCAAGTCAACAGCTAACAGTTTTGAGAATGAAAAATAAAAATCCTATCAAGCAACACAAAATAAATACTCATGCCTGACAGTCACTTTAAGTCAAAAGGAGGTAGTTTTGTAGCCTATAACTGATCCTGTGATGAAAGATTCAACGCTCCAGTTTCTCCACATTTACTATCAGTACTGGGTGCTTTAATATTTATGTGACGTCATTGCATGAGTACATAAATGGACTAGTGAACCAATTAATTGAAACAAACTTTCTGAAAGGACCAGCTCACAGAAATTAATCAGACTTATATATTCTCTGAAGCTCTGGGTTACAGGTAATAATGTAAATAATCTTCAGTTTCTAAGACCTCCATATACTGCAGTAGTAACAGGTATTAATTGTGTCTTGTCTTTATTTGCATTTTTAACTTTCAAAGTGAATTTCAGTAATCTTGCGTACCTTTTTACTGAAGAAAAAAAAGTCAGCTATATATTGGATGAATAAATTGCCAGTAAATTTTCCTTGTTGGATACACAACACCGTTTTTATTGAGCACAGAATTGTTCATTCAGGTGTTACTTGTATTTACCATTATTGGTTGCATAATAATTTCTTTCTCAGGTACTTTTATCAAACTTCATTAATATTATAATAAGTCAATCTCAAGGAAAATAACAATTTAAAGTGACACATAGGCTATACAGACACATGTACCACATTCTGATCCTCTGAAACAACTTCTAAATCTTTATCTTTGCAGTGAGAAAGCAAGAAATCATCAAAGTAACTGAGCAACTCATTGAAGCTATCAGCAATGGAGATTTTGAGAATTACACGTGAGTATGGGAGCGTTCGTTTTCATCCGTTTTTTCACCATCCTGAGGTAGAAGTTTTTCTGAATTTTTTCCGAGTTCACATTTGACTGAAAAAAGGTAACTTGGCAGGATTTGTGAGACATGACATGATGGCAAAAACACAACAAAAAAGAAAAAGTGTAGGAGTGGTGCCCAAAACAATTGCAGTCGTTGATTGCTAGATGGTGCCATTCCCAAATTCTCACACTGTAAAACCTAACAGTGAAAGTCGCTGAATGAAATAAGTTAATTTAACTCAATATATATTTGTGAAATTAACTTAAAACCTAATTATGTTAAGCATTCTTTTTCGATACGTCTCATATAACGTAGGGTTATAGGTTATTATGCTTTATCTTTCATAGCTACTAAATACCCTAATAATGGTCATATATTATCTTTCATAACTAATTAAATTACTAAATGATAATATAATAACAGGGCCGTTTGAAGGAATTTGGGGGCCCCAAGCAAAATGGACATGGAGGCCCCCCGCAAGCACGCACGCAAATGAACCAAAGCATAGCCATACAGTTTAAATTCACTCACACTTTATATAAATAAAAAAGGTTTACAGTGCAAATACTGCTGTTGCATATAAAGTGCATAAAATGTGAACATTTTTAACAATTGAACA
>JAUMHR010000081.1:10990267-11000661 GCA_032361145.1 Enteromius fasciolatus
ATGTAATGATGAAATGACCAGCTGCACAAATGTTAAGTCTTCTGAAGTAATATTATACTTTTTGTTTTGTGAATATTAGATATAAATGTAAACTTAAATATTGATCAAATCATGAATACACAGCACAGATGAAAAGATTAACACAATTCAAATGTCGAGTCATGTAACTTCTCCATTCCCTCCTTCAGGGAACGTGGGTTACGTTCGTAACCTAGACGTTACCCTTTCAGTCGAATCCCTTCGACGTTACATATGGGAACACCCATGGAACAGACCACGACCCTTGAGGCCGAGATACTTTTTAACTTCGTCAGCAGAGGAGTCTCCACATCTCCACAGGAGCAGATGGCATGTGGATGGAGCATAGACCTCCTTGTCTGTTTTAGGCTACGACCGCTGTGTTGTCACAGCACGTGCTTGTGGCACAGCATCGGAAGAAAGCAATGCAGGGCCAGAAGTACGGCTAACAACTCGAGGCAATTGATATGCCAAAGCAGTCGGGCCTGTCCAGCAGCCCGAGGCTGCCTGCCCATTGCATACAGCACCCCAACCCTTGGAGGAGGCATCCGTGTTGATCACGACACCTGACCCAGGGGTACTCCGACCCAGAGGAAAGCAGGGTTGGTCCACGGGCTGAATACCACCGACCCGTGGGCCGACGGGCAGCTGAGCCAGAAGCTCCGGGCCCTCCTCCGGGAGTGGGGACGGAGATGTCGTCGTCCCCTGAAGAGCAACCCCCAACACCTCCGGGCTGCCTGTGTCAGGGACACTTCGCTGCGGGTGTTCCTGGCTGGTTCCTGAGCTGTGGACGGCGCCCCTCGCCCATGGCCAGCTCAACGACGGCACACTGGTGTAGCATCGTGTGCCTCAGCAGGGGCGGTGCACTCGGGGACTGGCTGGCCCTCCAAGGCAAAATGTGTGACATCGCCTTGGTCTGCTGCCGGACTGTCAAGAACTCCTGGGCCAATTCCTCTACAGTGTCGCCGAATAGGTCGACCTGGGAGATGGGAGCATCGAGAAAGCGTGCTTTGTCGACGTCTGCCACCTGCGCCAGATTCAGCCAGAGAAGTCGCTCCTGGACCACAGCTGTGGACATCACCTGGCCAAGGGCACGCGCAAAGTCGGTCGCGGCGCGGAGTTCCTGCATCGCCCCTTGGTCAGGACCGTTCTCGTGCAGCTGTTTAAACGCCTTAGCCTGGTAGACCTGCAGCGTCGCTATAGCATGCAAGGCAGTGGCAGCCTGCCCGGCAGCACAATAGGCCCGGCTCGCGAGAGCGGACGAAGGCCCACATGCTTCGGACGGTAGCCATGACTGGCATAAATGCACCGCAACAGAGCACTCAACCTAAAGGTACGCCACGTACCCCCTGGCTGCCCCGCCATCAAGAGCGGCGAGGGGAAAGAATCCTGAGCACAGGCGTGACGAATATGGGATTCGCCACGACCTGGTCAATTCCTCATGCACCTCCGGAAAGAAAGGCACTGAAGGGGAAGGCAGCTAGGCTGCGGTCCTGAACCCCAGGTACCAATCATCCAGCTGTGAGGAGTCAGCCGAAGGCGGAGGCACGGAGGAGCATAGCTGATAGTTCAGCGTCCGTCGCGAACTAAGTGGCCACCGCAGTGCGGCATCGTCCCGGCACCTCACCATCTGACTCTCTCTCTGATGCTGCTAAAGACATCTCAGCCTCGTAGGGTGTACGCCATGGGCATCAATAGGTCTTTGCTCACTGGAATGCAAAAAGTTGGCACAGCCGGCTTTGAAAAAAGCCACCAACTCGCAGGATTCGCTGAGAGCCGCCCAGTAAACGCTGCCAGACGATAGAGCAAAAGATCGCAGGAATTCTTTTCAGTAGATCAACCGTCAACTTCAATACAGCCAAGGGGATCTCCAGCTCCGAATGGCGAAGACTCTGAACGAAAAGCTTCAACACATAGTGATGAGGTGCACCTGAGTGCAATCAAGTGCACGCCTTTTGTATAAAGCTCAAAGGCAATTTGTCTCTCTGGCGAGTTCCCATATGTAACGTCGAAGTGATTCGACTGAAAGGGTAAACGTATTTACTTCGCAACATTTTTCCCTTTTTGCTGAAATCAACATTTCAGTTTTTCTTAAATGGATAGTCCACTAAAATATGCAAATTCTGTCATTAATTACTCACCCTCATGTTTTTTCCAAACGCATTAGAACTGAGCACAAATTAAAATATTTTTTGATGAAATCTGAGAGCTCATTGACCCTCCATAGACAGCAACACAACTGAAATATTTCCAGATCCAGAAATGCAGTAAAGACATCATTACAACAATCCATGTGACATCAGTAGCTCAACTTCATTTTAAAAAAAAGCTTTTATGAAGAAAATAATAATGACTATATTCAACAATTCCTCTGTTCCAATTCACACCTTCCACCATTATCAAGAGCACCTCTCCATGTAATCAGCGCATGCAATTGCTGCTGCTAACATAGAACATGCGAGCGCTGAGCCTTGTTTACTGCAGAGGATGCACAAGCATGTGCTGTGATACTTTCCATAATGACACGAAGGAGAATAGTTGTTGAGTAAAGTCATTATTTTTATTTTCTTTATGCACAAAAAGTATTCTCGTAGCTTCATAAAAATTACGTTTAAGCCACTGATGTCACATGAACTGTTTTAACAATGTCCTCGCTACATTTCTGGGCCTGGGGACATTTCAGTTTTATTGCTGTTTATGGGAGGAACAGAGAGCTCTTGGATATTACCAAAACTCTGTTGGGTGTTCTGAAGATGAACAAAGGTCTTACAGATTTAGAACGACATTAGGGTGAGTAATAAATAACACACCATTTTCATATTTGGGTGAACTATCGCTTAAAGCATCATTTGGTGACACTTTATTTCGATAGTCCATTTAGATATTCTACTAACAGTAAGTAACTTTGCAATTATGTCAATTTACAGTCATTAGAGTATTAGTAGACTGTCTGCTGTATATCTTCTAACACTTTATTTTGATGGGCCCACAACACACTGCATAATGACAATCATAAACTTTACAAGTATCTCAACTTTTTCAACTAACCCTAAACCTACCCTAACAGTCTACCCTGAGAGTTACTAGACATGTAGTTGCAAAGTTACTTTTAGTTAGTGGATTGTTTAAATTAACTATAGAAAAAAGTGTAACCTACCATTTTTATTTCTGTTTTGTAATAAAGAAACTTATGTTATGATGTACAAATTGAAGTCCTACAGGGTTTTAAATAGGTACATGCCTTATTGAATAAACACCCGATCTTTCTCTTCTTTATTTTCATTTATGAAAATGTACTTCTTTGTTTACATATGATATTTGGTCACATAATATAACATAATAACCACCATTTACTGCGTTTAGAAAAAGGGAGACTGGTGAAGTACGGAAGGCAGCTGTCACCTTCTTTGCTGTAATGGAGGAAGAGGGAAGATTGTCTTTAAACCCATTGGATGTTTTGATTCTATTTGAAGATGATGTCTGCCAAGTCATCAAGTCATCAAATTTATTTTGCACGAAAGTATTCCTGTATTTACACATTTTTGTATATAAATGCTGTTTATCTTGAGGAAAGCCTTTAAATTTAACATTTAAAATGGATTTTGTTAAACATTTCCTTGTTTGTGTCCTTATTTAGTGAAAAGTCTGATTAGAAAGCTTAAATATTATGTTTCTGAATATATAACTGTTGTGTTTAATGCTTGAAAACATTTGCTGTATTTCACTAAACGCTTGAGAAAATGTCCTAAATTAGCAAAGGTCTAGTCCTGGTTTAATCTAATTCCTAACCGGGAAACTGGCCCACAATGTTTAAGTTGAATTTACTGTAATTGACTATGCCAACACTAAAATAAAGAAGTTAATATAACTCAATTAAATGAGGTTATGGTACTCCTTAATCGGTTTCCTCAAATGGTTTGAGTTACTGTAAGGCTAGAAGGGATACAGATGAAGGGATACAGATGTGGCTACTGGGCATCGCACATCAATATAGGGTAATTTTTGTCAGGCTATACAACAATAATACTGTTTTTGCATTATTGAAAAAGGTAGGGTTAGGGTAGCTGTAGACCTCATAAAATCACAATCTAATAGACAGAAATATAATAAGATAAGATAATGTCAAGTGTCTACCTTCAATATGATATACAGTATCAGTATGTTAATATGATGTATTATATTGTGTTTGTGTGTAGGAAGATGTGTGATCCCAGTGTTACGGCGTTTGAGCCCGAGGCTCTGGGAAACCTGGTGGAGGGGCTGGATTTCCATCGCTTCTACTTTGAGAACTGTAAGATGCAATGTGTACCTGTTTTCTGATTTCTAGCAATTAAAAGCAAAATTCCAGTTAGCTTCTTCCTAATGCTATTTGACCTTAAGATTTTTTTCATGCTGGCTGATTATTAGTAGCTATGGAATCCGTTATAACTTGCAATTGAGAGATGGTCTCGCAATTTTGTCTTTATTTCTCAGATTTATACGTTTATAACACAAAATTCTAACTTTCTAAAGAATTGCAAGATACTGTGTATACTCACAATTGAAAGATTTTCAAATGCATAGCATTGTAATTTTCCTATTGGTGTCAAACACTGATTTATATGAGACCAGGCATGGTTTTTTATGCAGAAAATATGCAAATAGTGGATATTGTCTGATCCAAAATATGTGTACGGTGTACCTTTTATGACATCCTGATACCTTAGTCATAAAATGAAAAGTTGTCATACCTCATACTAAAAGGCTTCAATCATTGGATTGATGTCTTTATGTCTTTCACCCAATGTCTAATTGTATGAGGCCTGACACCTGAGACAGTCTGAGTCATGAGGCACTTTGCCCAGTGACTGAAGTCTTTTAGTATGAGGCATGATGCCTTTTCATTTTACGACTGAAGTTTGAGGATGTCCTATAATGTACACCGTATATGGGATGTTCCTAAGCTGTCAAAGCAGAATGTGATGATGTGTTTAATTATGACATCCAAAAAGATATTTGGGATTGATTTGTTCAGAACAATACAGAAAATGGGAAAATGTCCAGCAAAGACGTAACACTGATGATGGGAGTTTCTTTCTGCTACATTTTCTGCTACATGTTTACGTTATAAACTGTATCACCATTTTTCTAGGCTTAAAATGACTCGCCATGTACAAACAAATTGAATAGCTGAAATATTTGTTAAATGCCACTGTTGTTTTTTTAAAGACATAGGCATTTATTATAAATTAATTTATGCACTGTAAGAAATGGTCTGTTGTAGTTTATTTAAAGGAATTTTACTTTTTAATTTCTTACAGATGTTTTATTTATAATAGATTTGATTAAATTATATGTTGCATTGTGTTTTAGCATACACAAAAAAGAAATCACTGATCAAATTAAGCAATGAATTAAAAAGAAACTGACAGGTGACATATTGAGTGATGTCTTTTTACAGTGTATAGATCATTTTCTGCCTGGACATTATCCTGCATATGTATTTTTCATATTCTTTCAGAATCTTGTAAACAAAATCTTTTATTTTTAAAATAAGGACTTCAGTGTTGTACAAATCGTATTCAAAGGTAAACTACAGTCATCGATCAACTGTATGTATATTTTAGTTTGTCATTTTCTATTGGTCGTATGATTTGTTCTTTAAAAATATGTTTGGCAAAAATTGTCTCCCAACTAAAAAAAGTATTCTAAGAATATTTTGCTGATGTTCCAACAACATTCTCTGAACATTTTTTAAATCACTTTTCTTTTTATTTATTCCATTTTGGAAACGTGAATTAGTTTGGAATCTTCTCAAAACAAGTAGTAGATGGTAACATGTAAAAAAAAAATTATGAAAATCCAACTAAATGGTTTCAGAAAAAAAAATTATGAATGTTTCCTTGCTCTAACATTTTGAGTACATTATTCAAGATCTGCTAATTGTAAACAAACACAAATTTTGCTCATTACTTTGAGAAACCATGCTAGACTGTCCCTGTGTGCTAGGATTGCCTAGCAGTAACCTAGAGCAACCTAATTTTGTTGATTTTTTTATTGAATTTTTTTTAACAGTGTGGTCAAAGAACAGCAAGCCGGTTCACACCACCATCCTGAACCCTCACATCCACCTGATCGGTGAGGAGGCGGCCTGCATCGCCTACATCCGTATCACACAGTATCTGGACACAAATGGAATGCCATGCACTGCCCAGTCGGAGGAGACACGGATCTGGCATCGTAAAGACGGCAAGTGGCAGATAGTCCACTTCCATCGCTCAGGCTCTCCGTCTGCCATCACTAAATAAGAGAGTCAGGTAATGAATGTAACACTGAATTATTAGTGTTTATTATTATAGCTGAATTTGATGGTTGCATAGTCACACAATGTTATACTGTTTCACATAAAAAAATTAAAGGGTTAGTTCATCCCAAAATGAAAATTCTGTCATTAATTACTCACCCTCATGTTGTTCCAAACCCTTAAGACCTTCGTTCCTCTTCTGAACACAAGTTAAAATATTTTTAATGAGATCAGAGAGGCATCTGTCCATCCTTAGACAGCAACACAACTGAAGTGATCCAGATCCAGAAACGTGGTAAAAACATTGCTAAAACAGTCCATGTGACATCAGTGGCTCAACTTCAGTTTTGCGATGCAAAGAAAACAAAAATAATAATTTACTCAACCATTCTTCTCCCCTGACTTACGTCTTACGCCATTTCGATAACGTATTTGACATAATCAGTGTTGCTTTCAAAGTCTGCGCATGAACGTAGGTGTTGTTAACCCTTAGGGTAAAGTGTGTGTATGCATTGTGATACTTTTGTTTTATGGTTAGGGTTAAGGTTTTACGGTTATTCGTATTTTTGCACCAATTAGCCACCTCGTAAAATATGTAGGCCTATGAATTGCCGTGAGACTGGGTTGGTTTGGAACGACATTGAGGGTGAGTGGTTAATGACAGAATTTTGAGGTGATCTAACCCTTCAAGACTAGCTTTTTGCGATTGACGGAACCATTTTCTTTTTGAATATGTGTTCATGTTTTTGCCAAACTCCTCACAGAACGCTCTGTGGATAATTTTTCCAAATACCGTTATGCTCAGAGATTTACAGTTAATACATTTTACAGTGGTAGCTACCATGGGAAAAAAAAAAAATAAACAGATAAAACATAAATGTTCTGTTTGGTTGAGCAATATAAAGTGCATTTGTAATACACATTAACCATGCATAATTAATGTAAAGTGTGCCAGATTAAGACGTGCTGGTTAATTCATGCCAAATATACTAGTTAACATTTGAAATGTATCAAAACCATTTGTCAAAGTTGTCCTTAAACCTTAAAACCAAAATGCATTTTTGTCTCATGACAACTTTTTTGATCCACTTCAAATGTTTACTACTGTAGTCCCAGGACAGGTTGACATTTAAAGGGTTAGGCAGCTTTGGCCAATCTCATGTTAATCCAAAAGGTCTTTGGTTTTATCACATTTATTAAAAGAAACATACAGATTACGATTCTCTCTGGAAAAAGCCGAGCTCCTGGAGGCGTGCTGTGTGTGCGGAGCTAAAGAGTGACGAGCACTTGAGCGCGATCACACAGACGTGATGCTGTTTCACGTACCCTCTGCAGTTCTGAATCATGACGGGGATCTTTTATAGCTGTTACCGCTCCATCTTTCAGAATCAAACCTTGTGCAAATCCAGAGTCAAACTTTTAAAACGTTCGCGACACACTTGTGAAACTATAATGCTTCCCCAGAAAAACAAAGGGCATCCACTATTCACTTAACGCTGGGTTCTTTTGTAAAGCGTAACGCGGTTATCCTTCCCTTGCAACCAAAAACACACATCTTTGGAAACATAGGTCTACTTCCCTTATCTTTATCTTCTGGTGGGAGTCTGTTCCAGGCTTGGGTTCGCTTAAAGGCAAAAGATAACTTGAGGAAATTGTTTAACTGTTTAATAACAGTAATCATATATTGAATATATTGTCTTGTTTCACTGGGGGTGAAGAAGTGACACATTTTTGCTGAATAATATTTGTGAACACACTGTACAATTCCAGTCCTGGAGATCTCCATTCCAAATCAGTCACACTGTAAAAATCTGAAACAAAAAACAAGCTGTGTTTGATCGAGCATGAAGCTCAAACCTCCATGACTGGAATTTTCTTATACTGCTTATACAATATATTCATCTTGCTCTCTAACATTTTGCATACTGACCTTACCTTCTTTTTCCATCTTAGCTGAACATACCAGAGTTGCAGGATCACTGGCTTGAGGATGTACAAGCTCCCAGCTTCTCATCTCATTCCTTGAACTTCATTGGCCCTCTGCTTTACGGTGTCATCCCATTCACATTAGCATTTATTCTCATTGCTCAGAACACTTCTTTATGGATAAACTATGACGAAATCGCCGTTGCAACCCTGCTGCGTGGTATCAATGTTTTTTTTTAGCATCTTGGTTATGTTTACAAAATTAGCCACCGTGTTTTTGACCATAAGTGCTACATTTGCAGGTATTAGGCACAAATGAGATATTTGGGAAATGACTACATTCCAAAAGAGATCCTGTTTCATAAAAACCAATCTTTAGATTTCTCTGTAATAAACCGAATGTAATCTGAAATGGGTGTTTATATATTTGAAATAAATTAGAACTGCTAGGTAAGAATATAGCTAGTTATGACTTTTCCTGTGAGTGTCGCTGGACAGATATCACCACGATTTCCAGACAATCACCATTGAACATTTTCTACTGAGTTTAGCAAAGTACATTGAACAGCAGTGAATTTCAGTATACGTTTAGCCCTTGAAATCAAAGCTGCATCTATGGCACAAAAACACACACACAATCCAATGAACCCACAAGATCCGCACTGCAAGAACAGATGGATCAAGGGGGCTGAGCAACCCACTCAACGAACTGTTGCTTAAAGTTAAAGCCGGTGCTGACGGTGGCATGCGAGAGCTTCTTTCTTTCAGCCGTACAGGGTTTTTGAGATCCGAGTCTGGTGTGGTGTGCTCAGAGCACTTTGACAAAGTTCTTCCAGTAGAGCTGGTGTATTTGTTCTTCCTTTTGTATTTAGGATTCAGGGATTTTTTTTCTTTTTATTGCAAAAGGAAGTCTCTAGATAAAGCTCTTGAGGGTGTGTTTGATGTCTGGGCTTAACTTCTATTCAAATTCAATGGAAGCGCGTTGCTGGAGAGAGAGAGCTTTCAATAATCAGCGTTGACGTGTTTATCTATTGATGTCTTTTTAAGATGCTCTATTTGCTTGATCAGTCTTACGGTGACGCGAACAATCAAAGCTATTCAAAGGAGAAAGTGGACATTGCTAACTCTATACAGTGATGCTCAGAAAGACCTAGCATTTTAACTTGTTGATATTGTATTCAGATATATTGCTGGTGGATATCTGTTATTTACAGAGTGACTGCTATTCAGATCGATCTCTGTCTTATCGAAACATTTGTAAGGTATATTAAAATGTTTTTTGCATCTTATATGCACCGATTAATGATAATGTGTGTTCAGATTTACTAAACTAGCTACATTTTTATTAGTAAAACTGTATGAGCTTAGTCAGATTTGTCAAATATTGCTTCTTGACTCTTAGTGTTTATTTTGTAAAGCAAGAATGTTACCGTGATGATTGTATGCACGATTTTTTTGTCGTTTGATTCATTTTGATAAACATTTTGCCATGGCTGTATAAACGCTGCTACTCATCCGGTTGGATCACTGCCGTCAACCGACTGTAAACTCTGCTATTCTTTTATCTGATATTTAAACACTTCCTTGTGACACGTTTGACGAAGATCCATTCTTAATATTCAATTGTCATTACAGAACCAAAGTCTTTTTTCCTCCTTATTTAACTCCTTAGAAAGTCATTTAGAATTGAAAGAAATAAAATGCATGGAAACCTTTTCTATGTCTTCTAGTTAACGTGGTTCATTGTAAACGGCTCCTGAAAGAGTTGTTTTGTGGCCTCTTTGATGTTTTTGTCTTCTTTATCGTTTCAGCACAGTTTACGAAAGGCCTAACAGCATCTTTTGATAGTTTTTGACGTATATGCTGTGTTTTGTTGAGGCATGCTGTTTTTATTGTCAAAAAGTGGGTGGGTACGATATTGTTTTCTGAGTGAAATGTACTTTTTCGCAGTTTTGCTCTAATGCAACCGGGCTTATAAATAAAAGTGCTTTACCAAGTATTGTAGTTGTCAGTGTGTGTTTACTGCTTAAAAATAGAAAAGTTGTGAACTTAGCACGTGTCTAAACTTATGCCATAATAAATTTGGAGCGTCTCTCTCTAGAACTCAAACTCAACTAATCAGATTAGATCCTCTTTCCTGTGTGCTATGGGTTCTTTGATGATCTCC
>JAUMHR010000081.1:11093511-11103617 GCA_032361145.1 Enteromius fasciolatus
AATCCTATTAATATTATAGTTATATTTTCAGTCAATATCAATCTTAATGTAGAAACAACATGCTTATATTTTATATGCGTTTAATGGCATCTTTTTATGAAGTGGTCTATTATTAATGAGGGCCAGTATCAATGATAAACACTGCAACTGATGTCTATTAAATGCATCTTTCCCCTCAATGCATGTAATTATGGCCACTATAAAAACGCAGGCTTTGAAAAATATTACGTGCCTCCGTTTCTTCCTCTGCTGGAGCCTCAGCCTCTTCTGCGAGCTTCAATTTCTTGTCTTTCTTCTTTTTCTTCTTCTCCTTCTTGATTTCTTCTTCCGTCTTTGTGTCTGTAGCTGCCACAGCATCACTTTCGCTTCCGCTCTCATCTCGTTTCCTCTACAACAACCCAAGGAAATTATTAACTCGACACCAAAATGAAAAAAGCTCAGATGTATCCATGCGCTTTAGAAGTCATACCTTCGATGGTGCCGGAGCATCCTCGACACTCTTCTTCACCTTGGGTGAGCTAGGAGAGGAAGAGAGAAAAATGAACTAGGTTCCAAACCCATGCAGCTCACGAGTCTCTAGGAAGTGTAAGGGTTTGTCCACAGAGCTCAGTGGCGGTCGGCCCGCTGCAGACAGCACTGTCCTGGGCTCAGGGTTTGACTTTAGCAGACAGACTCCCTCTAAGGTCACTACAGACCAAAAAGGGATAACAGTCTGCAGAAACCACAATACTCAAGTGTGTTTTTCCTAAACTTCATCCAAGCTAGTAGACTTCCTTATGTTCTCTATTTATTTGTCCTACTTTTATTGCTGCTGCATTATGTTTGTGATCTTCTAACACTAAACGTCGGCTCAGATGTAGGTGTACCTGTAGTCTACGTAGCCGTCTTTCCAGTCTGCAGGGGTGCTGCCGTTCGGCTTGCCATGTTTGTCTAGGAGTCCTTTTTGGATCATCATTTTCTTCTGACTGGCCTGAAATGCACGACGGAGTTAAAATACACTGATGTCACAGATTAGCGGCGTGATTTCTCTAAACGTTTCTCACCTTCGGTCCCAGGCCCCATTTGCGTGGATACGTGTCTCGCTCCATAATGACCCTCTTGATTTTGGCCACAACGCCGTGGTCACATGTGGATATGACGGCGGTTGTCATCAGGGCAACCGCTGAGGAAAACAAATTAAATAACCAAAGTCAAATCTGCAAAAAGCCACTGTTACTCTGAACAGATGCCAGTCTCTCGCAGCCATCAGACTTGGGTGATAGATAGATGGTCATCTTTGCAGTTATGCTCGTGCAATCTGTCTCACATCATGTGGCTTTAAAGCAGTGCATGCTGGGACTGAGATGTTTTAAGACTTACCTGTACAAATGGCTTCTCCTTTTGTAGTGATAACTACTATGTCTTGATTGACTTCAATACCATCTTCATACCGCAGGACGCCTGGCAGCATGATCTTAGCGCCATAACATATAGCGTTCACCTGTTACACAAAGAGCCTCATAAGACCGGACGACTGCAGAACTGCTCTGGAAAGTTGAAATACATTAAAAAAAGTTTTCATACAGCGCTGTCTTTCATGACGATCCTTTTGTGGGAGATAAGGAGTTTTTCCAGAGGGTAGATCACTCTCCTCAGGTAAGACTCGTCTTTGTTGTGGTCATACTGCCACTGGGCATCCAACACATCATGCATGGTCACCAGGTTATCCTGGGAGAGACAAACACAAATCAAGCTTTTAATGTGGTCTTGATACTCTTGCAACAGATGTCATGCCAGCATCGAGGCTATTTCATGGCCATCTCTGAATAAATATTAAATATTGTATTTGTTCATGCAATTTAACCGTAGCCTACTGTAGTTTAATTATGGGTGTGCAATATATGCACAAACTGTACTAAAGTCTGCAAGTGTGAATTTAGAGTGTTTTGTCACTGCGTGATTCAGTCTATTAAAATGCATTTAGAGTTACTTAAGATACGGTGACAGAAAAGTCAATCCCACACAAACAGTGCCGTTTTTCTCAAAATTACTATGATTACAAACGTGATTTTATTTATTTATCTATGCCCGAACAGTTCAAAAAACAAGACAAGACTTGCATTTTAGACACCATATTTCCTGTTTGTGACAAAAACACTGCTACAATGCTGTTTTGTGTCTATGAGCAACTTTAATACGTTTTAGATTTGTTAATGACTTGAACCAGTCACTTGCTGCCACCTATTGGCAGCTTTTATTACACATTTTAATTATCTTATTTAAATCATTTCAAATATTAGTATTCAATGCACCATGTTTTTTTTTTTTATTATATATATATATACACACACACACACACACACCTCTGCATTTGTAAAACCGCAGGTTAAGCGCACTGATGTCCTGCATTAAACAGAGGGTAAAGACATTTAAATGCCAATTCAGATGCAGCTTCTATATTTTTCTCAAGTGTTGATTCGGATTTAATTTGTGTGATAACTGATTAAATATCTAACTACTTAACTGATTAAAAACTAAGAGTTTGACTTGAAAGATGGACGCTTTTAGAAAAATTTGGCTTTAAAAAAAAAAAAAAAAAAAAGGATAAAATAAAAATGTTAAAATATTGCATGTATATAAAATATTCACACTGCACGCATCTACAGGGCGTAAGCAGCACATTCTTTTCCCCGGTGCCCGAGTTAACAGATGAGAGCATTCACATGCACGCAAGGGCAACGAGTGCCGAGTCTTTTTCTGCTGCGCCTTAAAATTAGTTTTTCAATTGAATTATTCAATCCACATATACTTTGTTGGAATTCTTTCTGAAGCTTGTCTTGGATCCTAAATAGCCTATTATATCTAGCATACAAACAAGCCTTCTGTTACATGGCAAAATGTAATATTTTTAGAGAAGGGTCAGAAATAAGTTTTCCCGAAAGGCTCTTCAATGTTTTTGCTCAAAAACAACAATTGCTCAAATTTACGGTGTAAACTATAATATAGACAGCCGCATAAAATATGCTTGTAATGACAATCTATGCTTTGACAATCAAAGCTCATGGTACACAGTGTTTCGTAGAAGAATGCTGAAAAATGACAGAAATAAGATGCTTGTCTGTAGCTTATTGCAGTACAAGCCGCGGTTCAGTTGCACGTGACAAACGCTGCCAGTATGAGAGCACTATCGGGGCGTGCTTCTGTGAGCAGTGTGAAACCGGTGTAGGTTTAATGTAGGCTGAAGTTTGATGAAGGTGGTCAAAGCACAACCACTTCATGTTTCTATAGTCATCCAGCCATTTTCTGTACCAAAGATAAATTAGCAGAACTGGGGAGAAAGCCCAGGACTGGACTCAACACTTTGGTTCTGCAGACCTCGTGAGCGAGTTTGACGTACCTTCTCCCCCATAACACCGGAGCGCACCCGCCTCAGCTCCTGCATCTGACCGCCCACTCCCAGCAGCAGCCCCAGATGAACACACAGAGTCCGGATGTATGTGCCCGCTTCACAGCTTACCCAGAAAATACCTGCAGAACACCATTTGGGAGCAAACAATTACTCTCAATCTTGCACTTTTCAAACAAAAGTCACTATAGTGTATGAAAACCATCAGTCACGGGTGATAGATAGCAGGTCATCTTCGCACAGAGTGCTAATGCAATCTACGTCACATCATGTGGCTTCAAAATAAGAGACGACATTCAACTGCTTTCACGATAGGGCTGGGTGACGATGAAAAACAACCACAATATTTTCCATATCTAATGCTATTGACATTTAATTAATATTAGTGTTGTTAAACAATTAATTTGATTAATAGCATCTAAAATAAAAGTTTGTTTACATAGTGTAGTGTGCATATTACGCATGTAAACTGCTCTATTGACTTTCCTGTGGGTATATAAATAATTACCAAATTTCATCACCCAACCTTATTGATATGCATCAACCTCAAGACCTTTTTAAAGTTCCTACCGAATCGTCTCTCTGCATCGTATTCGAGAAGTTTGCTCTCATAGATGGTTCGCACTCTCAGCTGGCGCTTCACAGCGGCGATGAGCGGAGGCCTCTGGAACAGGGCTCCGGTCAAACACTCCAGAGCCTGCAGAGAAAAAGCACAGAACACTCAGTCTCTCTCTCAGACTCACCACAGCCTTTTACGGTCACGCAGCCCGTGTTCAGACGTGTTAGTTCTTCTTTGGTGAAACCAGGCCCTCCAAACCTGCATGAGCCTCGAGATCAGTGTCTGCAGCAGAACACTGCAGCAAAGAGCAGGAGACCAGAGAGAGAGGCGGCCCGGAGACACTCAGAGAATGGATAAAACACGCTCATCATCACACACACAGCCACGCTAACTGCCTACACACTCAAAAAGGTACTCAAGGCATCCGAATAATATAAAGTTCAGGCTCAAACGATCCGATTACCCCAAACAAGGGCTTTTAGGGCTGTCACGATCGTGAAATTTGGCTGATAAATAATGTCTTTATGAATTCGCCTAATTCATGTCCGGAAGTTGTTCGGTTGTATTTTTTCATCTGGTTTGAAAACAAAATACTTTCAGATGGTATTTCACCAGTGAATGTAGTTTCTGATGATACTGCTGCAGACAGAGCTCCCCCTTGTGTTTAGAGAGATAAAATTCATGCAAATGGGTTCTTTAAGAACTCCAGCAATTAATAATCACTTTCTTTCAAGTACCTTTCATCAGAGAATATGTATTTAAAACACTTCTAACTATTCAACGACTATTAGTTCAAAGCAGAGCAGTCCTACTTACCCTCGCTAGCTGGTGTTCGTTCTCTAGCGCATTGTGCAGCCGTACTATGCCCACATACTCTTTGCCTAAAAGCAACGGCACAAGAGTAGTAAGGAGAGGCCACTGATTTTACTGTAAGCGTGTGAACATATGCTCTTGACCTGGCAGCGTTACGGCGGACTCACCAGCGCTCTGCTGAGATTTGACCAGTCGTGTGGCTCGTTCCACACAGACGATCAAGCAGCCCGTGACTTTGGGGTCCAGAGTGCCGCTGTGGCCTGTTTTCTCCACACGAAGAATCCTCTTGATCCAAGCGACGACCTCATGGGAAGAGGGGTTTGCAGGTTTGTCCAGATTAATGAAGCCAGTCCTGGGTGGATGGATTAAAAGAGAAAAAAAAACTTTGAGGAACTCAAGGTATAAAAATCAAAACACTTGCATTTTTTGAGAAACCATCAGTCAAGGGTGATAGATAGCAGGTCATCTTTGCACAGAGTGCTAATGCAAGCTAAATCACATCATGTGGCTTTGTGTCATGACTTTAGGGATGTACCAATTCACTCAAGTGACCATGCAATATGATTCAAGTTAACAATATTGAAGGAAAATATTTAATATTTTGATTTTCAACCAGCTCCTGGTGCATCCCTATCGCATATCAATCCAAGATTTCCTACCTGACGTAGTCTTGTATGTTCCTCTTGAGTGGATTCGAGCCATGAGGCAGAGGAGTGTAATGAGCGGTTCTGATGTTGAGCTTATCGAAGTTCTGCAGAGAAGCAGGTTTAGAGTTAACAAAAACACAAAGAAACAACTACATGAAAAGCCAAGAGTGCACGTGTGATCAGACATGTCTATTCGTCTTTGTCAGAGCCGGCCTGGCCCTCGCACCAGCGTGTCTGATCCCGCCGCGGTCGACCCAATAGAACATTGGAGCAGCCGAACAGAACCGGACCGCTGTAACCCTGGGGCCCAGAACGGACCACAAGGCCGCTGAGAGACAGAACCAGCGGCGCTCGGCGAATGGATAAACACGTTCATCACGCCACATGTGCGCTCGGTGAAAGGAACTGTGGGTAAACGGACACTGACCTTCAGCAGTAACGGCCACTGAGACGTGTCCAAGCTTGGGACCTTAGACTCAGGTTTGATGAGGAAGTCCCCACTTTCTTGAATGTCCTGATGGCAAGAGTTTAAATGACGCGTTAGAAAGCCGGTTCTGAAAATAACCCAACATCTAGACTTTCAGAGAAACCATCAGTCAAGGGTGATAGATAGCAAGTCATCTTTGCACAGAGTGCTAATGCAATCTATGTTACATCATGTGGCTTCAAAACAAGTCAACACCCAACTGCATTCATAAAACCACCACAAAATTTTCCTTACCAAACGCTATTGAAATTAATCACAATTACTGCATTCAAACAATTGAGATTAAATCGCATCCAAAATAGAAGTCTGCTAGCAGTGCATATTTATTCTGAGCGCCAATGCAACCTATTATATTTATATTCAAATCAAGACAAACAGGAAAACATTTTTGCAACAAGCAACATTTAATGTCATGACATGAATCTCTTAGATGTCATGGGGAGTATTCTGGAAGGAGTGGTGTTATTCTTTTAAGACCTTAAAAAAAATCCTGCAAATAACTCCAAAAGCAAATCAGATAGATATAAAAATCATCAATAATAATGAATAAAAAAACAGCATTAGGTTACCCCAATTTCTCCTTCTGAGAATGTCTTTGACTTCCTTTTCTTCTCCTTCTTAGCTGATCCAGCTGAGGACAAAATAAATCCGTTATAAATTCTTGTTTCGTTAATATACATATAGGAAGAGTTTAACGGCACACAATGCTTTAGTTATAGTTAGTAACTGTTAAGTTAAGGTTAGCTGCTGAACCACGTGGCGCGTGCGGCCAACACGTGTTTGACCGATGAAGAGTTTAACGTTGCATTATTAAATTTAAATTACACTAAACATCACACGATACAGTTAGGACAGTTAAAGTTACCAAAAAACATGATAACTTGAAAGTGTTAAGTGATTTTAGCTTTTCACAAATGTATAATTTAAAGCAGACGTTCAATTCACAACCCTTACAGCATTGTTATTTATGAAGTCATTTAGTATAAAATATAACAATAGTAATATCAGTAAACCATATTACTTAAATTAGATACATAAGCATAAAAATAAAATACACCCTTGAACGTTTCCATTCGCGTGGTCCAAGTTGAGAACTTATCTTTTGATAGATTTACTTTTATGATTCTTAAGCGTCATCATACTTGTGAATGACAACGCAAAGCAAAATATTTTGATATGAATTCTAAGCAAGATTACAGAAAGCGCAGCAAAAAATAACGCAAAGGTGTAAAACACGATCTTACTTTCTGCGTCCGCCATCTTCACTGCCGCGCGCTTCTGAGGACGGCAGCACGTGTGACTGCGCGCGCGTGCGCACTTCTCTTCAGAGCTCACGTCTCGGGAGACGAAGCATCGCGATATCAGAGCACGTCATCAACGAGAAATGTAGAGGCCCTGGACTAGAAAATCCTGACTTCAAAGGATGCGTCACAAAACCATTGCACCATTACTATGAAAATACAAAGAGAAAGAAAATATAGCCTAGTGCATTCTTTGTTATCAACAACTTGAAGTGTATTAAACAGTATGTCAAGATTTCTTGTGTGGTAAATAAAAGCTCATTAATTACATCATGTAAAAGTAAAATTAAAATGAATTGTAGAAGAGAAACAAACACATGCATGCATGCATGCATTAATTATTATTACTGCAAAATCTCAAGTGTACCTCATGTAGCAATTAAAGGGTGACAGGGGTTCAGCTGATAAAAAACAAATCACTACTTTAATAAAAATATTCTTGAATTTGTGCATTTTAATGTTTGAAAGATTAAAGCCTTCCGAAGACAAAGACCTGTGTTGTGTGAGTAATATTTAGTCATGTAATCAATAACTTTAGTCGGATTATAAGTATATTAAAATGTAATATACTAATGACATGTAATCTGTAGAATCTGCTTACATAATCCAGGTTACGTGTAATACCCAGCACTGTCTACATTTAAAGAAGCCTTTATCCAAAACAGCTTAAAAATGACAAACTTCAAAATAAAGTTTTATTGTATTTTATTCTGAGTAAACTAGAGAGGTATACCGTATACTTATTGTACTTATTTTGTGTATTTTATTTTTATTATGTACATTGTGTAGTGTTCACAAACAGCAAGTTCTTTGTCTAAACTAAAATGAATCTAATCAAAAAAAGACTAAAATCAGCAAGACAAAAAAATGCAAGGAGATGAATTTATTTTTTAGAGGTAACATTGGTATTTTTGTGCGTACATTCATTTGAGATCATTTTATATAGAATACAGGTATTAAAATGCTACAGATTTAAAAAATGGAGAGAGAAAAAGCGCTTGCAAAGATTAATGCAGTATTTAAACTGTGAGATCTGCCATTATCTTAACCATGCATTCCCACATCACTGTTGAGGCACAAACCCATAGAAATACCCACCATTGACAACCTTTTAAAGGAATAGTTCACAGTGTCAGTTTAATTTCAAACAACTGTTATTGTAAACAATACTTTTTTGCCTTTGTCACGCATGATTTTTACAACACGTGTAATGTCACACAAGCTGGAGCCAACATTTATAATTAACAAGTATATAATTGTTTTAATTGACTGGTCATTTCACTGGAGAGGACTTCTGTACGTCAGCTCTAGGGTCATGTGGATTACTTTGAATCTGCGAAGCTATGGGTTTCGGACCGTTGAAAATGGTCTACAATGAGCACCATTCACTTGCATTAAAAATCCTGTCACGTTTTACTCTAAAACTTTAATTTCTCTTTAGCTGAAGTAAGAAAGAGCAACCTACCATAAGTGAGTAAATAATCAGGACATTATGTTTTCTGTGTGAACTATTTCCACTTTTCAATCATCATTCTGCCAAACCTTTTTTCAAATTTAATCTTTCTGTGTGAACAAAAACCTTAAAATCAGACATTATAGCATAAACCTTTTTGAAATAAGTGCCTTTTCACCTCATACTCTCTTGAGTTAATGCATGTCCTGACCATTTCTAAAAAAATCTATGAATTTAATTAAACTGTATGTGTTTTGTGGAAAGAAATCATTATGGATCAAAAGATACATCCTCATTAAGAACATAAAATCATTCAAACAAAGAGCTGAGTAGATGGGTAATACCGTGATCCTCTGCTTAAGAAAACAAGGTGTTTTTGGTAAATGATGGTTGGGTCGTTTCGCAGTAGTCGCTCAGGCCTGGAGACCCAGAGAGCGAGCGGTGTTCAGCACATCGTCTCGCGTCAGATAACATCCGCACAGCTGCCGCAGGCCGGTGAACGACTCTCGGCCGTGAAGAACACGCCAGTTATCAATGAACAGGACCTTGGAGAAAACAGCAGTGGGTGTGTTAATGTGCACTGAACTTCAGCAACATGAATAAATCCAGTCTGATTCTGACAGTTCTGTTTAGATCTGATTCACATACATCTGTTCTGAACAAACTGAAGTCACTGTGTTTAGAAACACAGGAAGTCATTGTGAGAAAGACACAGGAGCCAGCGTTTTTGATTTGAAGATGTATCATAAAAAATACAAACACGTGTGAGTCTGGACCACAAAACCAGTCATACGGGTAATTTGTTTGAAACTGACATTTATATATCATCTGAAATCTGAATAAATAAGCTGCTATGTTTGTATGGTTATTGTTTGGAAAGGACAATACTTGAAATGTTTAAACATCTGGAATCTGAGGGTGCATAAAAAATCTAAATATTGAGAAAATCACTTTTAAAGTTGTCTAGATCAAATTTAGCAATGCACATAACTGATTAAAAATTAATTTTTGACATATTTACGGTAGTAAATTTACAAAATGTCTTCATGGACCATCTTTACTTAATATCAATGATTTTTGGCATAAAAGGAAAATCAGTCATTTTGAGCCATACGATGTGTTGTTGGCTCTTGCTACAAATATATTCATGCTTCTTATGACCGCTTTGTGCTCCAGAGTCACATATGTGGGTAATATTCACTCTTCTCCACACATATAAAAACATACTACATGCTCCAGAGCACCGTTTTGATTCAGAAGGATTCATCTGATTGAGAAAGTAGTCAAATTTAAAGGTTTAAAGGTCAAAAAACATTATGATCTACAGCAAATTTATTTTTAGGTTTTATGAATTACATGGAACTTTTTTTACAAGATTATTAAAATGTTTGCACAGGTGTGTCATAGCCACAGCCATATCACCCTGCAGCCCAAGCCTGGTTGCCCACTGAAGCTAAGCAG
>JAUMHR010000081.1:11185096-11199231 GCA_032361145.1 Enteromius fasciolatus
TCACAAAAACGCCCGCGACTAAAAGCCACATCTCTTGTGCTGCCGGGGAGCCTCCATCCTCCTCCTCCTCCTCCTCCACCTCAATCAATAACAGCGGCTCCCGTTTGCCCATGCACTTAACGGCCTCCTCTCATTCTCAGCCACAGAGGAGGTACCATCCGCCTTACCACTTTAAAGTGCATCATCTGTTCCCGGATGAGAACCCTCAGGATGCTGTATTGAGGAAAAACTTGCCACCGCTCCAGTATAAAGTGCACGACTCTGCCTTCTGTCGCGTACTGAGCGCTGACACCACTGCTGCTGCCCTGGCCGCCGCCGCCGTCTGCTCCGGCGGTGCGGACAGGGACATATGGAAATGTGGCTATCTCAGAAAACAGAAGCACGGCCACAAGAGGTTCTTCGTCCTGCGGGGCCCCAGCAACCTCGGGCCCAGTCGGTTAGAGTATTATGACAGCGAAAAGAAATTTCGAAATGCCCTCAAAGCTGCTGCGTCCGGTGTTGCTTGCCCTGCCAAGAGGGTGATTTATCTGTCCCAGTGTTTTACGGTAAACAAGAGGGCTGATGCTAAGAACAAATACCTCATTGCCCTTTACACTAAAGATGAGTATTTCGCCGTGGTGGCAGAGAGCGAGCAGGAGCAAGAGGATTGGTACTTGGCCCTCACCGAACTTATGACGGAGGGGAAGAAGGGGCAGCTAGACAATGACGAACTCGACGATGGCTATGGGACGATTTCGCCGGGGACTATTTTCAAGGAGGTGTGGCAGGTCAACGTCAAACCTAAAGGCTTGGGTCAGACCAGGAATCTGATGGGCGTTTACCGTCTGTGCCTTTCCGCCAAGACCATTCACCTGGTGAAGCTGAACTCGGAGACGCCCGCCGTCAACCTGCCGCTAATGAGCATCCGCCGCTGTGGCCACTCCGAGAGCTTCTTCTTCATTGAGGTGGGCCGCTCTTCTTCCATCGGGCCCGGTGAAATCTGGGTGCAAGTCGAGGACTCTGTGGTGGCACAGAACATGCACGAGACCATTCTCGACACCATGAAGGCTCTTAAGGCTTTTCCCGACTTCAGGCCACGGAGCAAAAGCCAGTCCTCCAGCTCTAACCCCATGCCGTTCCTCACTACTCGCCGTCACCTTGGCAACCTTCCCCCGAGCCAAACCGGGCTGCAGCGCCCCTCCAGGACAGATTCGGTGACAGGCACACCACCTACAGGGAAAAACAGAGGGCGAGGCCAGCGCTACCGGACCTCCAGCGAGGGTGAGGGCACTCAGGACCGCCCCCTCAGCTCTGGAACAGGCAGCCTGGTGCATCTAAACACCCCCGTTCTCAGCGTGGGCCGCGAGGAAAGTGGCAGCTGCTGTGCCCATGCCTCGCCCGGTTCGAGCCACCACACCCGGTCTGCTTCCCTCCCCATGTCTCAATTCCTATCCGCCACCAGCCCTATCAGCGTGTCCAGCAGCAGCGGGCATGGCTCGGCCTCTGACACACACACTCGCCCCTCGAGCTCCTCCATTTGTGGCTCCCCTAGTGACGGTGGCTTCAACTCGTCCGACGAGTTCTGCCCCAGCCCGTGCGACTTCAGGTACTTTCACGCAAGTTGCACCACACCCGAATCCCACGGCAGCACCCCGCCCATTCGAGAGGACTATCGGCTGACCGAGTACATGACCATGGATTGGCACAGAGATGGGGCAAGAACTTTCGAAGAGGAGAGCAGCTATATGGAGAGGACTTTTCTCAAGCTTGCACATTCGTCCAAGCCGAAGCTCGGCAGCGGTTTGAGTATCACGCAGCAGAAAGCTACGCAAACCTCATCCTCTTTAGACGAGTCGAGCCCAGTTGAGTCAAAACGACACCAGGTTTGCTCGTGCCTGCTGAAGTCAGCCTATAAGTCTTACTCTGAATTACATCACCCAAACAAGCCTCCCTTGCTCAGCTCTGAGTGTCAAAAGAAACTGCCAAAAGACGACGGCTACATGCCCATGATCTACAGCATTGCTCCCTCTCCGAGTGCAGATTACATCCCTATGCAACCCCGAGCAAACCACCCTGCCACCCTGGACATTCACCCCTGTTCGTCACAGCAAGCGGAGCGATACGGCTACATGATGATGCTCCCGGGCGACAGCTCCTCCTGTAGGGAGCAAACGGAGTATGACGACTACATGGACATGTCCCAACTTACGGTGGCCGAAGGCTTTTCGCAGGCCTCGCCTGAAGGTCCAAAGACCTCGTACTTCTCACTCCCACGCTCCTACAAAGCCCCGTCACGAGAGAAGCGTGAAAAGTTGGAATACATTCCCATGTCTCCGGCCGAGCCCCCAAGCCCTCCCAGTCCTGGAGAGTACATACACATGGACTTTGGCTCACGTTCCTCCCACACTGCTGCTTCTCCGCCCTCCGTAAATTCACCCTCCACTCCGCCGCCTTCTCAGCCCTGCTATCGGCACTGTTGCTCCTCGCCGGACCAAGACTACTTGGGCCTAAACATGGACAGCCTCCTGAAGGACCGCCCTCCACGGCACTCGCTTGTGGCGCCGTGGAATCCGCCCAACTACGCCCGTCCTTTAGGGTGCACCTACGGGCAGCCGTCGACTAATTCAGAGATGCACGATGAATGCGGAGATGGTCCGTTGAGAGCAATGCAGCACCTTTGCATCTCCGAGCACCTGCCGTTTGGTCACACAGAGCCCAAGGTCATCAGGGCGGACCCGCAGGGAAGGAGGCGACACAGTTCAGAGACGTTCATCCCCTCGCCTGCTTCTTTTGCTAGCGCTTGTGGAATGAGGCCCTCGGCCAATCAGAATCTTCCCGAAGCTAGCAGATGGCAAAACTCCAGCTCCTTCAATAGCATGTGGTCGGGCGCCTCTCCCGACTCGGCAGCCCTGGTGGCAAGCTCCTCTAGCGGAGGGATGCCTCAGAACACCTCATCCAGCTACCTCAACTACATTGCTCTGGACCTGAGAGAAGTGCCCAGGGCCTCACGCGACACTCCCCCTCCACACCCAGCTCACAGTAACCTCCAAGAGAGCGATGCTTACGCTGGTATAGACTTCTCCATTTCGGGAGGACGTGCCACTGCCTCAAAAGGTTGGTTGCATCTCTGTCTCCCCTTATGCTACAAATTAAGTGACGGCTAGTAGCTGCATGCTGCCTCAACATTCATGTCTCTGTTTGTCCTGCACAAATGGACAGTGTATGCATTATGTGATGTAAAGTAACCTAAAGAGTCTATTTGCTGAGATGCAGTTGTAAATTGCATGTTTTTTCACCTTAATCAAATGAGTCTTTTCTGCAGTCCCGAAGAGAGACGATGGAGCAGAATTGTCCTGTCAACTTGCTGGCATGTCGTTGTTATAGTCAGAAGAGAAACTATGAAATGTGATGCTGTTGCTTTCAAATATGTTATTTTTTTCTTGCTGAGTTATTGAACTGATTGAACATTATTTATATTTGATTTTGCACTTTGAATAGCACTGGGAAAAGAGCACTTCATGTGCACAGAGCGACTGTACAAACACAGAGTTGTGATGTGCAAATATGATATTAAAGGAATCCGCCTGCATGCTGCCTAAAACACTTTGCTTTCACAGTTTTAACAGTCAAGTATTCACCAAGATCACTGCTGATTTCTGGTCTGTCATAGATGCAAAAGTTTTTTTTCTTGCTCACCTACATAGATTTCAAAATGAACTTGGTGGGTAGCATTGCACTCACATTGTCATAGAAGTAAGCTTAAGTGATTTTTCCTGCAGTATTTATAAAAGCTATAAAGAGACTTGCACTCACAGTTATCATAAACAACAAATAGAAGTCCATACCAACACTGCAAAAGGATTTTCTAACTTAGTATTTTCAACAAGTACAAACATCTAAGCATTCTTGAATCACAATATATTTACTTCAGAAGCAAAATGACTTTAAGACATTTAAGTCTTGTATTTCTAAAAAAAAATGAAATTGTGTTAGTTTTGCTTAAAACAAGAAGAACATCTGCCAATTGGGTAAAAAGAATAGTCATGTAAAACAGGATTATTTTTCTTGCCCAATACGTGGATATTTTTTCTTTTACAAAATTAAAATATTCCTTTCAGAAAAGTACTTTTCAAGTAAGTATATAGTGATCTAAGAATGTAGATATCTGTTAAAGAAAAGACAAAACCACAAAATATAAGTAAAGGTTTTTTTCCTCTCGAGCTCATCATTAAGAGATGATATATCATAAGTACAAATTTGTCATAAAAACAAATAAAAGCAGGGTTTTGCAATTAAGACAGTGAAGCAATGTAAAAAATATTTATTACTGTTTTAATGAAGGGTACCCATTTCTGATTTCTATAGTGTACAGTAGTCAACATTCGAAGTGGATCAAAACCTTTCATCAAAGTAGTCCTAAAATCAAAAACAATACCGTTTCTTGTCTTGGGACAGCTTTTGATCCACTTCGAATGTTGATGTGATATATATACAGTACGTATATGTTTACTAAAATCAGCATTTGCTGTAACAAAAACCCTAATGGGTTAAATATATCCAGCATTAAAGGAATAGTTCACCCAAAAATCTGTCATGAATACCGTAGTATTTGCTTTTCCTACTATGGCAGTGATTGGTGACCCAAAACAGCCTGGTTGCAAACTTTCTTCAAAATATCTTCCTTTGTGTTCAGCAGAACAAATACATTCATACAGGTTCGTAATGATTTTCATTTTCGGGTGAGCTATTCCTTTAAAAGTTTTACCAGTCCTTTTGGAACCATTTAATACGGCTGAAGTCAACTACTGATTTGTGTGGTTTCAATATATAAATGGCCTCTACCTCAGAAACCTAATGAAGCTGATTGATGTCCAAAGTGACTTTTATTGTACATTTGAGCATGCGTTGGCTGGAAATCAAGCGCACGACCTCTACTGTCTGAGGGATGCAAACATGGAACACATTAAGCGTTTAATAACGTGCGCTCTGTCTTCTCACTCTTGCAGATTGAGCGAGTCAAACGCCGGTGCCCGAAGGGGAATCAGGACACGGAGAATCCACTGAACGCCGAAGAGCAAGCCTCCTCCTCCTCCTCCTCCTCCTCAGACCTCCCAACAACAAAGACTGAGAAACTGCACAACCTCTTATGCTCTGTATTTCCCACATAACTGCCTCAACAACCGGTTTCATTTGTCCGAATGATACTATTTGTTTTGTTTTTCCCTTTATCGTCTTGTTTACTAGAGCGGGTTCGCTAAATTAGAACTGTGAGCTTCAGATATCTAGCACTTCTATTTTTGTGTGTACGATATGAAACGCGTCATAGCTCTTAGGTTACAGGTTTACGTTTCTCGGATGTAAATAGGAGAAGCTTGTATATCGAGTATCATTTTGCCCCGGCCATTTTTATTTGTATAAAGTAATTATTTTTTCAGGGGTTAACAGTTGTCACACAGGCCTGCGTTGTTTTTATTGTGTTTCCATCGTGTACAGTCATTAAATAAGTGGTATGGGTGCATGAAAACGCCCCCACGCGAAAGAGCAAGCGAGGCAACATCGGGCAAATTCAAAAGAAACCAATACGAGAGCGCTTTTTAGGCCGAGACGGTGTTAACCGGATGCTACCTCCCATTCACGCCGGTGGGAAAAACGCTCACGAGATCCTTTCAGCCTCGCCTGTATTAGCGCAATATCAAGTATTGCCTACTCTGAGATGCAAAGCGCCACCATTCCATAGCCTTGTTTACATAACTTGGGAGCGTTTTTGAGCCTCGATGTAGCCACCGGTCACGAAACGACGATGTTTACTACTACTCGCGGTTACGTATTTGCATTTTCACTACTAGTCTTACGAACTGCCACAGTATCGAAGGATAACGGCGTGCTACTTTGCATTCCCCACGTGGTACATCCTGTTTGTTGTTTTTGTTAATTTATTGATTATTTATTGCTCGTCTGTGTTTATTTATTGAATCCAGTGTAGACGGTGAACGCATTCGTATGAATATAGTACTACTGAGAGGGGGACTTCAATGTATATACAACTTCAGACAACCTGTTTTCCCTTCATCTCTCTCTCGAGCCTTTTTTAACTAAGACTTACTAGTCTCTCTCTTTTGTTTCTTATTTTTTTTGCTCGTACCTGGAAGCTTTATATGAAGAGATTTTGGGTTGAGGTTGTGGTTGAAAGCTGTGTAGTAAGATGTGTAAGCTTTACAGTAGTAGTCCAGATTATGTTGGGACGAAACCATACGTCGGTGACTTTTTCCCATCTTTCTTTGACTAGCTTTTGTCATGCTATTGTGTCACGATATTGCTTTGCTTTAATGTAAAATGTGAAATGAAAAAAAAAACAGTAGTATACCGTTTCTTGGGGATTTTTTCTACACAATAACTACCGTGACAGCCTGGGAAAAATAATCAGACTTGTGTTTTTTTGTTTTGTTTTTTTATACTAGGGGCTCTACTGAGGTTATATTTTGGGGTTACTGATATTGTTTGGAATCGTGTCGTTTGCCTTCTACAGTGACTGAAAGGAAGAGCTGGACAAAAAAGAAGAAGAAAAAAAAAAGAGATGGGCAAAGTCTGTGTCAACAATTTGCTGTTCATTTGGTCAGTACTCACTTACGCTGAAAGCTTGTGATTGGGTTGAAAAATGTTGATAATAATGACTGAAGCAGACCATTATCAGCGCCGTCTTCCTTTTGTAAATATTGTAATTTTTGATATCCCTTCTCTCGTCAACACGCTACACGGCACCTCGCTTGGTTTCAAAGATGAGGGTGTTTGAGTTTATTTATTTTTTTGTTCTTTTTATTTGGTCACTTTTACATTTTTATATTTATTTATTTATTTTTGTGTATATTTATTAGATTGGGTTTGCTTGTAATAGAGCTATTGCAATAAAAAAGTGCCAAGGTATCCCTGACTGAGTCGTGTGCTTTTGATTTCTTATGTCTAGTATGATGCAACATTGCTGTGGACATGTTAAGACCCTAGTTTCTCCACTTGCTTGTCCTGTGTCGAAGTGAATAGTTGCTGCACCCTGCTGGCCAAAAAGAACATTTACAGTTAGGAAATATATGAATGTATAATCTATTCGTAAATCCAGTTTGATTTCCTAAATTATTATTTTAAAAAGCTAAAACCCAAATGTGCACTACCATTTAAATGCTTATTTTTTATTTTTTTTAATTCTCAGCAAAACTTTATTCAGTCCAAAAATACATTATTAATATTTTCAAGCATCATTACTACAAATTTTTAGTGTCACATGATCCTTCAGAAATCATTCGGCTCAAAAAACAGGATTATTAATTTGAAATATTTTTGTGGATACAGTTTTATTTATTTAAGATTCTCTGAAAAAATGTATATATATATATATATATATATATATAGTAGTTAACATTTGAAGTGGATCAAAACCTTTTATCAAGGTTGTCCTAAAACTCAAAACCAAAACGCAATCTTGTCTTGGGACAAATTATATTCACTTTTTTGATCCACTTCAAATGTTTCAAATGATATTTGAAACAAATCTTTTTTTAACATTATAGTTGCTGTTTTTTAAGGCATCCATATTCACACACACACATATATATATATATATATATAGTAAATTCATTAATCGTGTTTAATCACATTAATAATAAAAGTTTTTGTTTACATAAAATATGTCTAATTTATGTATATATAAATGCAAACTAATGCATGTATATACTTAAAAATATGTTCATATATTTTATATATATATATGATTATTACAACTCACCTTATATGAATAAATGTAAATATTAAAAAATATACTGTATGTATATCTACATACATAATATACACAGTACACATATGTAAAAAAAAAAAACTTTATTCTGTATGTGATTAATATATATATATATATATATATATATATAGTATATGTGTATTTCTTATAAATATAATAAAATATATTTGAAACTCATTTATTTCATGTTAAGTGTACTACAAATACATTGTCCATGTACTTGTACTTTAATTAAAACACCTTGCAATTGTACCTTTAGCATACTAAACTGGTTTACGTACCAGTCTCCTGAATGTTGTGCTTCACGCACTTTAGTTGTGCAGAGCTAGAGCTAACTAACTAAAGATACACTGAACTGTATTTAAGTGTGCTAAGGTGGAAGTATTGATATCACTTACACTTTATATATCTTGCATTTATACCAAAAGTATAGCAATAGTTCCATTTTAGCACAATCATATAATTCTCGCCAAAAGTGGTATTAAAACACATTTTAGGCTTAATATTAAGAAACATGCATTATGCACAAGCAGCACTAATAATAAAGTTAAATTATAATTTCTATATCATTAAATCTCATGAAATATAACTATACTTAGTATGAAATATATGCGTTTTAAAAGTATTCCTTTTTTTTGTAATTTATACAATAAATCTTTTCTTTGAATAAGTTGCATATTAATATTATGTAACACGTTATTTTGGACATAAACCAAAGAAGAGTCCTGTTCAGATTTGACATCTTTTATAAACATACAAACACATGAAAAGGGACAGTTTTCACCAATAAATGATAGGAGCTCATAATTTAGTATCTTTACAGTTTATTTCTTACTTTAAAAAAGTGATAGGACCGATCGAAAATGTGCTAAACGTTTTTAAATATTTTCATTTCAAGCCATATGTACAGATGTGCAGGGGTGGGTGATATAATTAACCCACTGTAGTAAGGAAAGGAAGCATCACCTTTACCAGTCAGAAACATAAATATGTCATAAAAGGAGGCACTTGTTTAACCGATAAGGTTGTCATTTGTTTTCCTTGAATAACACTGAATTAAAGATGTCTGCATATGATCCATCTCCTGCGGTCAGGAGGTAGAGTGTGTCAAGGTTGTAAAGATATAGTCCTCATCGAAGCCTTCACCTCACCATGATACAGTACGAAAACGTTCATGCAAACTCAAGTCTCTTACACGACCTCTGAACGAGGCTAAACGTCACACAAAGTTGCTACGTGATCCTCGGCTTCTTGTGCTCCTCACTGCTCTGCTGCTGTTTTTTTTGCGTGTGCTCGGTGTTGATCGGAGGCACTTGTGCTGTGTGGAGCAGAGGAAGTGTGCATGGATCACACGTTTAGGATCTCAAACTCCTCTTCTGACTCAAAAAGCTTGTCTGGGGACTCGATGAACTCTAGGAGAATGAGCACAGAATGATATTCAGGTTATGAAACCAGTTGCACAATCTCAGAAACATTTGTTGTGTATACGTTATATATTATAATGAGCATATGATAAAATGAGCTAAAGCTACATTTCTCTAAATCTACAAAGAACTCATACTAATCTTGGATTAGTCTAAAAGTGAGGACACTCTCATCAATGCTTCCCATTTTTAGGGGGGGTTGAAGTATTGCTTTTAAGTAAAATTATATGAAATTTTAAGATTTGTAACTATATAATGTGTTAATTTCGTCACGTATCAAGGTAGGGTTCGTAGGAAATGTTTATCACACTATGCTGCTGGGTTTGTTCCTCAGTACCTGCTCCTGTGGTCTGCACCTCCGGTTTGGTGGGAGGAACGAACGGAGGCCAGTGAGACGGGTGTTTCTCTACCAGCTCGAACATCCGCAAATTTCTTTTCTTGAGGAGCTCCTTAACATCAGAGACAAATAATGAGAGCAAGTTAAAACTGTAAAGAAAGCAAGCTGGTAAATCATGTTCTTGATCTAACCTGCTGGACCAGATCGCACCAGCTGTCAAAGTCCTCCTCGCTCTTGCAGAAAAAACCCTAGGGACAAACATTCACGTTTACTGATCCATGAAATGAAACCCTGAATGCATTCTAACATCTGCAGCTGAAGACCTTTGGCCAAGTAAAATGGTGATATGCCTTCATAAGAAGAAAAAAAGAGAAATCTGGGCTTCATTTTTGATAACATTTGTAACTATTTATTTATTTTTAATAACGTGCCATTCTGGAATATGTACACGTGTCCTCAGATAAAACATCAGTTAGGGGCCGTGCACGCAAAATACGTCTGTGTGAAAAACTGCGAAACGCAACGTACAGTTTTTTGTTTTTTTAAGTGACTTTTTTCCAACTTTACACATCAAATAAAAATTGTCATGCCAACCTTTTACGGTAAACAAACGCTTGCCCCGCCTCTGGGCTCTTCTGATTGGTCCAGTGTTTTGGAACTGACACTGATGAGCAGTACTGCATGTTAAAGTTGAAATTCTTTAAACCTGACACGCCGTCTTAAAACATGCTGCAAATCCATCTAGCGCGTACACATAGAACAACCATGGTGCACTGGAATGAAAACATGCGTTCTGTGTGAACGGCCCCTTAGAGTTTAAAGAATTATGTCCAAACATGCATGTCACAAACATATTAATAACAGCAATAATGATTCAATCCTAAAATCTGTTTAAACCCAGATTGTGACTTTGTTTGTATTTATTAAAAAAAACTCATTTTCTCCCAACTCTTTAAAGTCATTTAGTATTTAACGAACTCTTATTTAAAGGAACACTGCGCTATTTTTGATCAGTTGAGTTTTACCATGTCTGAATCCATTCTGCAGATCTCTGGGCCTGGCGGAGCACCTTTAGCTGAAGCTTAGCATAGATCATTGAGCATCTTGCACAAAAACGTTTCCATACGTTTCCTATTTAAAACTTGACTTATCTGTAGTTAGATCGTGGTCTAAGACTGACAGAAAATGAAAAGCTGCGATTTCTAGGCCGATATGTCTAGGAACTATACTCTCATTCCGGCGTAATAATTAAGGAATTATATATAGTTCCTATATCTATATATAGCTCCTAGCCATATCAGCCTGTAAACTAACAACTTTTTAATTTTCCTTCAGTCTTAGTACACGATGTAACTATAGAAGAGGAAAGTTTTAAAAGCGAGATGCTAATGGTCTAATAAGATTGACTGATCCTTGATCCTGCATCTCATACCTACCTCAACACACCTGCCTGGAAGTATTAAAGAAAAGACCATGATTATCCATTTCAAGTGTGTTTGAATAGGGTTGGCGCTAAACTGTGTTCTATTAAGATTGTGTTTACGAGATCACTGGCCATAAACGCTGTGTGTTTTAAAGCACTACTGTGTGCTTGCACATGACGGATGCATGTATTCACAGAGAGCTTCACCAATTCACTTCTCTTTTGGCAGTTTCGAGGTTTGAGCTCTCACCAGCGCGACAGACGGGTCCAAGCTAGTGATTTTCATGCGGTGTGGGGTCCTCTGACAGTGATAGCTCTGGTCGTCCACAGCACTGCCTGATTCGGTGTCCACGGCCTGCTGCGTGGTGTGAGGGTCCAGATAGATCAACTCATCATCTGAGAAAAACATATTATCCAGAAAAAAAGCACTGCGCTGATTACTTCTATTGCTTCATTTTCAATAGGAAACACGTATGTTTTATTACCCTAAACTGTGTAAGCGCCAACAAATTAGACTCACCGATAAATCCAATAAAATAATAGGCGAGGTTTGGCTTTCCTCCCAAAACACCACACGACTGAGGCATCTTAAAACACTCCTAGGAAAAGAAGATGGAACGTGTGTGTGACACATGGAAAACCTGATATATAATAGAATCAGAGCTGCGTGGATTACTTACAAATCACGGTTTGTTACGGATTACAAATTATATAAGAAAAATTGTAGTGGGTAATGTCATTTATCTGCATGTCATGTGACCATTAATCAATATCAGAGAACCATAAACATGCAAATGTTTGTAAAAATTTATTTTACAAAAATGTATTATATATTAGCAGTTCAGATGACTAATCGTTTTAGGGAGAATTTGTTTGTAATATGTAATCCAGCATACATGTAATCAGTTACTACCCAGCTCTAAATATAATAGACTCTTCAGGGAAAGAAGTGCGGTACTTTGAAGGCCTGAATGTAGACGGGGTTGATGCTGTTAATGCCCATTCGGAGAGGAATGACCAGCAGCAGGGGCCTCCAGTCCAGGAGCCCTTGGGAGCAAAGGTTGAGTGTCTTTCCCTGAGCTTCTGAACAGCTCTGGCCTGACGCTGGCACTTCACAGGAACCAGCCCTGGACCTGCTTTCCCGGCCTGGCTGCTTACACTGTTTCTCTGGTCCAGAGTAATGAGGTGAGAATGAAGATTACTCATCCTGTTTAAACTGAAGGTCTTAAAAACCGTACATGTACCATCATAAAAGCTGACAGTATGTGACATGACTAATCAGAAAAAGACACTTACTGATGTCTTCAATAACAACTGTGTTGTCCATGGACACATACACAGCCAGTGTATTCCAATCATCAAACAGGGCAAGCTTCCTGCAACCAGATGGCCATTTGCTGTTAGTTCAAACTAACTGTTGAGACTTAAACGTTGCTTTCATTTACAGCAGTGTGGCCTTCTTCAAAACACCTTGTGAAGAGCACATATTATATAGAATTGTACTACTTCATGATACAGTGCTTCATTACTACTTCACACAAAAATTAAAGTTTGCTAAAAAAAAAAATGTGGATGAGTTTGTTTCTTCGTCAGATATGCAGCATTACATCACTTGCTCCCCAACTGATCCTCTGCAATCAATGGGTGCCGTCAGAATCCAACAGTTTGAAATGAAAAACACCTTAACACAGCTTTTGTCTTCTCCAGATGTTAATTGATGGACTGTTTTTAGCAGCTGTTTGACTCTCATTCTGACGGCACCCATTCACTGCAGAGCATCCACTGTTGAGCAAGTGATGCGAGGCTACATTTCTACAAATCTAATGAAGAAACAGACTCCTCTACATCTTGGTGAGCACATTTGCTAAAGCACTTCATTAAAACAAAGACAAGCGTGTCCAACAACAAAATAGCATTCTTTGGAAAAGAGAAATGACACTTGCTTGAGTACTTGAGCCACTGTGTTCGGTCCATACCATTCTCCAACAGACTTGCCCTCTCCAACGCCCATCTGAGCTACACAAACACAATGACTTGACTTTAGTACCGCTGTGATGTACTGTACTCACAGACAGACTTTCAGGCAAACAATGCAATGATGTGCCCTTGCTTTTAAACAGAACGTATAAAGGCCATTGAGAGGGCTGGGCCAATAATAATGGTCTTGAATGACATGGTTGTAGGCAGAAACACACACACATTTAAAGCCTTACCCATCTGATGAATAGAGTAGCAGCTATCCTTCTTGTCTAAAAAGCAGTGCAAGATGCGATGATACTCTTTGGGCTGACGTTTCTCTGAATCCCATCTCCAATCTAGAACACACAGTGAAGCAGAGCACTTAAGAGGGGCAGTATGTAACACTAATTCAACCCTTCGCCCTTCCTCCTCAGACTCCACACTCACACAGGTTGCCAGATTGAGGACACGAAACAGCACAGTGGAAGGCAACGAACACTGTTAAACTGAAAAGTAGAAATCAAATAACTGTGTCTTTTACAGTAAGTCTTTTGTTAAAGAGCGTTGATTGGTGATTGGTCTGATAAAGGTATATTAATGATTAGGGTTAGGGTTGAATTTGATCAATTCCATGGTTCCACTGGTACATTTAGCCAAACGTAGAAGGTCACCATTTATACAAAAATACAGTGTAGTAGTACAGCCGCAGCTCCTCCACACACCTGTTATTAGTAAGAAGCTTCCACGTTTCCTTACCTCGACCCAGGTGCCTGCAGACCAAAGCCTGCGCGAGGATCATCTGTCCACAGCGGAGCATGCAGCCCCATCCCGCGTCTGACGAAGGGCCTGTTCCTCCTGCAAACCACAGTCAGACATGTTAAGCATCTAGCTCTAATCAGGACCGAAGTCAGCTCCACTCCATCTAGCTAGACTAGTTCACTTGCCACTTACCTATAGGGGAAAACTTTTTCCTATATGTGAACCACAGTCGTGACCGCACATCCGAGAGCAGCTCTGATTTCTCTGGAAAATGATCATTGCTAATAATCAGAAATATTTCTTGAGCGGCAAATCAGCAAATTAGAAATGAAAGACTGTAGCAATGATGCTGAAAGTCAGATTTGATTATTATGTTTTGAAATACACTACAGTTGAAAAATGTGGGGTCAGTAAGATATTTAATGGTTTTTAAAGATGTTTCTTCTGCTCATCAAGGCTGCATTTATTAGA
>JAUMHR010000081.1:11218338-11231449 GCA_032361145.1 Enteromius fasciolatus
TTCCTCTCCTTCCCCTTCCTTTTCCTCTCCTTCCCCTTCATCTTCCTCTCCTTCCCCTTCCTTTTCCTCTCCTTCATCTTCCTCTCCTTCCTCTGGCTGCTTATCAGTCTGTTGCCCCATATCAACACAATTGCCTCCTTCTCCCTCATCTATATCCACCAACTCCTCTAAGTTCACATCAACTTCCTTTCCTGATGGTACAACAGAAAATAAAATGCTGCATCTTAAAATGGTAAATCAAGATGACATCTAAATCTACTTGTGTAGTCAAAATGTCTGCTAAGTAAAAAAAATCCATTTGAACTATTAATAAAAAGCTTAATGTTTGAAACATAATATAATTTTCAAACTTGCTTAAAATGCTCAAATTGAAAGATTTACTCTGGTAGCATGTTGCTGTTAGTTAGCTGCTAGCTTGTACTACATTACTATGCTCGCTAATGTAAGCTAGCCATCATACTTTGTTTGCAACAAAAAAGTAATCTTTTAAAGTTTAAACACATGGTCATAACCTCTTTAATTGAATGAAAATACATTTAGTGATCAAAAAACTGCAAAAATATGAACTTTTACCAGATGTAAATGAATCAAAAAGAAGAGCAAGGGCTTCACTTGTGGTCAACCTCTTCTTCTTATCAGCCATTTTGCATACATCAAAACTGCCTAAGTCAAATTGATTGTAGCAAAACTGCCTAAGTCCAATGGTAAAACTGCCTAAATCAAATGAATGACTTAGGCAAGTATGTTTTTGGACTCTTATGAGTGTTGTGATTGGCCAATGACCTAGGCAGACAGACAGGATGATGCAGCAGTGGTAGGGGAGTAAAGTTATGCAAAAATCTCAATTTGACCAAAAAATGACTTAGGCACTTATGCTATGAAGCTAACGATATATTTTAATGCGGTGTTCGGAAGCTGTTTGTAAAGATTTGATGCCATTGGTGACTCATGGCCGAACCCTTTGTGCTATGTCACAATACCTGTATTTCTGGAAGGCTGCCAGACAGAACGTGTGCTTTTTGTCCGGGCGCTTTGTGTCTGATTGTTTCCAACAGATGATGATAAGTCTACATTACGCTTAAAGTTAAAAAAAGAACAGGGGCGTTGTGTATAAATTGTACAGATTACAAACTAAATGTGTGCACGTGGACATCATTTTTGTGGAAAAATCCAATTTAAAAGTTATTTCCCCTATCCTGTTTCTACCTGTTAGGCTGTCTGGGGCTCGCAGTGCCTAGTTTCACTATGCATGTCATTTCCATATGCATAGACCCATCCATGTGATACTACCTCTTTAACAGAACAAGACATTAGGAGAAAGTGAATTAACGAGCCCCTAGTGTGTCATTATAATGTCTATGTTGTTAAGCCATTTGCAGTATTGTAAGACTTGCACTTGCCACATTTAAATTAATAATAATAATAATAATAATAATAAATCACATTAAGTGCAAGGAAAATTGTGTACATGCATTTTTAAATGCACTTTTTGTGGTGATCTGATTTTTTAACATGGCCATCGTTTTTGACCTAGGCTATAAAGTTGTTACAACACGGCCATTTTACACACCAGTGAGTTTTCACATTTCAATACAACATATTAAAATAAAATATTAACTAATATAAGGTTAAAAAATAGTTGAGAACAAGTAAATAGTAAGTAAAAACAGTAAGACAAATGTTACTACAATAGCACAAACAAATACAAGGAACAAAGGTGCATATGAAACAAGTTTTTAGGTAGTATTAACGGCAGAAATACTTCAGAAGTTGAAGAATGTAAATTAACAATGCATTGTTTTCATCACATAACTTCCACTTTCTTTATTAGAGTTTCATATCACAATCATAGTGTCAAGTTATTACCATTGTAGTAGTATGCTGTTAAACATGGCGCCATGTGAGAGCAGGTCTGAATGAACACTACCTTAGTAAGTAGGTAAGAACAATAAACTATTTTGGGATGGGCTTTTTATCCTTTCGAGGACTCGATCGGTCAGTAAAACAGGTAAAACGGAGGAGTATGTACATCATGACTTTAATTAAAACATACTGCTGATGACAATATAATGAGAAAAATAACACCGCTAGATTAGAAATCATGGATCATTAGTGTTTTCTTCAAGGACTGTGATTGTTTCAGAGGATCCTGTCTGTGTCTTGTTTTTCAGGCACTGCCGTTTGAGTCCTTAAACCAGGCTACTATTGGATTAATGAGACCTGCATCCTCTGTTAAATTAATCGGATGCATGCATACGCAACGTTTTACAGCATTTTTTATCGAAGTGAACTTTAACTAAATGATGTGCTAGTCAGAATGTGTAACTCCTGTTATGAAGGCACTCTTTCTGTAACAATACACTAAAACACAAAGAATTCACATCATTGTATTACAGCAGTGTTCTCATCATAGTGTTATGTGTATATCTTGCGTATCAAGTTCTTCCAGACATTGCTGCATGTTTTTCTTTTTTTTTGCCATGATGAGTAGTAACTCAATTAAAACCTAATATATATCACTGCTGGATTATTAATAATGTATGTGTTTTTGAAAAGGCACATGTTATTGTTTCAGATAATCCAATAGTAGGCAGTAATGTTGGGCGCTGGCTGTAATTGAATTGCTCTTGTAGCAGGTTAATTAACTCTATTGGAGACCGTTCCAATACATGCACAACTACAACATAGTATTCTTTTCTATTAAATTCGACATGTTCTATAGTGTACTGTAGAAGTTGTTTTTACTTTTACTCCCCTTAATATCATTACAAAAAGATACAAAAGTTGTCTGAAGGTTTGTATATATTATGATGTCAGTTTGACGCAGTACTTAATGCCATGTAAAGGCAGAGTGAAAATCATGATGACTCAAAACAGGTGTATTTTCAGTTTTCTGAATGTACTTTCAAAGCAAATATCACATGCATGTGAGGTTTGAGGTTAGTCAGGTTTTGCTTTATTTGTCTTATTTGGGTCACAATCCACTTCCATAATATAAACAAAAACCGATGATAGATTCTTCAGATTTTTTCTTTTGACTTTCGCAGGAGAATGCAAGCAATGCACTTTCAACGAGGGTTTTCCTTCTCGGGTGAACCTTGAAATGTTCATCTTGAGATATTTTAAGGCTACATGCTGTTGGTTTAATATGTGCGTATGTATATTATTTAAGTAAGGCTGCTGCTAATAAGTTGTCTGACAGGTTGATTATTCCTTAGTTTAGAAGTAGTCTTCGTCTTGGCCAGTGGTCTCATCCTAATTGAAGGAATAAAAACAAAACAAAAGCATAGGCTATACATTGTGCCTGGGAAAGCTTTCAAATATAAACATACAATATATATATTTTTTAAAGCAGAAGGCCAATTTAATACAAATTAAGTCAAGTCACCTTTATTTATATAGTGCTTTTATACAGATAAAGACAAGTCAGTTAAAGGCATTGCTTTATTGAATTCAGAGACGTCATTGTCTAGCTCAGTTTAGTTTAATTAAGGAAAGACAAAAAACTCATCAACTAATAAGAGGCTGATAGCCAGTGATCTCGCATTATACACAGTTCCATCATCGTTGCTTATAAAAATGTGATAACTCATCAGATTGCCAGTATTTCCTGTATCAACAACAAAAGTCAGACAAAAAGATACATTATGAAACGCATCAGTTATTATACAGTTGGTTTTCAGTTCGTCTTGTTTTTCCTTCAGGGCAGTAAACTATGGATCATAATGGAGTATCTGGGAGGAGGTTCGGCTCTGGACCTGGTAAGTCCTTTGACTTTCTCTGTGAGCAGTCCTGTGCCCTACACTCTCAGCATGTGTTGTGTTTGTGTGCAGCTGAGAGCCGGACCCTTTGACGAATACCAGATCGCCACCATGCTGAAAGAGATTTTGAAAGGTTTGGACTACCTGCACTCGGAGAAGAAAATCCACAGGGACATAAAAGGTGTGTGTACGCAGAGCGCTTGTCTCCATGTGAGGAATATTTGTGTCCGCTCGGATGAGTGGGTGTGACTTCTTTGTTTTTCCACTGCCGTTTGTTTTTCCACTTGTTTGAGCTCTGCTGGGTGAGGTAGATTCCGGCCAGCCGCTCTGCAAATAGCTGCACTGATTTCTGTTGTGTCTTCAATCGTTTCGTGGTGGTGTTATTCTTCAAGGGGTATTAGGAGAATTTTAAAAGTGACTGTGCATTTCTTCATTAAAACAAGGTTTCCCAAACTTTTGACTATAATCGCGTCACGCAATTTACAGCGTTTCACCATATTCTGCCAAAATAAAAGATTTGATAAAGGATATAAAATCTTAAAGAGATAGTTCACCCAAAAATGGAAATGATCCTGTTTTTTACTCACCTTTGAAGCATCCCAGGTGTATGATTTTCTTGCATTTTATTATGAATATGCGTAACGACTGCCACCCGTTTAGTCCTTTTCAAAGTCTTGGAGGGGTCCGGACCATTTTATTATAGCTCAGATTGGATTCATCTGAAAGAGGAAAGTTGCATACACCTAGGATGCTTCAAATGAGGGTAAAACTTTTATTTTTGGGTGAACTATACCTTTAAAACAAGGTTTCCCAAACTTTGACTATAGTCACATTAGGGCTGGGCGATAAAACTATTACGATATGTATTGCGATAGGCACGTGATCGGTATCAATAAAAAATGTGTTCGATAAAACGTTCGATATGTTTTATTCTTCGTCGGAAGAAAACGGCGGTTTCGAAGCTAGTTTGGTTGCATTAACAAAGGCACTGGCTCTCTGGTAACCTAGCAGCGCAGGGAGTGACGCTAACAGCCAATCATGTAACAGTATCACGTTTGGTTGCGTCATATCGTTGTCTCGCGCTGGTCTGCTGGATTGAGAAAATGCAAGCAGCAGACCACCGTGGAGAGGAACTCTACATCAGTGCCTTATGACAAAGAATCTAAACGATACAAAGATATAGCGGAGGCATTGTGTTTACATTTTAATTATTTGACATTTCTGTCCTAATAACTGAGGGGATTATGATCAGAGGAAGGGTAAGTTTAATATATTTTTCTCCTGGTCCTTATTTTAAATGGGTCATAAAAATATCAATAATTATGGATAATCGACCGTTATGAAACGATATCGCGACACAGTTTTCAGCCATATCGCACCAGCCCTAAGTCACATTCATGTAATTTCTGACGTTCACAGCATTTGACTAGATTCAGACAAAATAAAAGATTTGATAAAAGGATTTAAAATCTTAAAACCTTGAGTTGAGGGTTTGAACGTTTCAAAATCTTTAATAAAAAGATTTTAACATCATTAATCCAGTCGTCAGTGTCACACCATCATTCAGAAATCATTCTGAAGTGCTGATTTATTGTCAGTGTTGGAAACCAATTACTGCTTAAATTGTTTTTTTTTTTTGGAAGCTGTGATGCTTTTTCTACGACAAAGTTTTAGTGCCACCAAAAAAAAAAAAAAAGAAAGTCTAAAACTATGAGATTAAAGTCGTAATACTACGACAATAAAGTCGAAACTACGAGGTTAAAATAGAAATATAATATTTAATATAGTGCACTTGTAAATGACCCGGATGGAGAGAAGGACACCAGATATAGGCAATATTGTTGCGTCCGAGCGGCTGCTTGATGTTACTGGGATGAGATCTAAGAACTCGCGGAAACCGCTTAATATCCAGAATATGATGTTTATTAAAAGACCGCACAGGAACATCTTTTGATCCTAACATCAGCTCTCACACTCACATTCCTCTGGGGGGCGCTGAAGCGTTCTTATTTAACCCTTTTTAATAAACTAAAGACATTTATGTGGGATTATTAGCAGAAATGATATCATCATGTGTAATGTTCGCGGGACAATATGCTTGGAAATAATATTTCATGATGTCTTCCATTGGATTCGTTATAGTGCGCCACCCAATAGCAATAAGATTAGTCCCTTTAGTCAAGTTTTTATAGCCAAACACAAATAGTGTCTGACAGTAATGTGTTGCTCAAGCTCTTTACTGATCAGATCGCTGTATTATAGATATTCTTAGCATGCCAGACACCCAGCAATCACAGTAATGTTCTGCTTTGTTTCTTTTGTTATAAAACAGCTCGTCATTTTTCCTCTTTGTTTCAAGTGTATAGCAAGATATAAGAGGAGCACAAGAAGGGGAAACAGGCTATAGACTAATTTATAATGAATTTTGATGTGTGTGTTGGGTAACTTATAGTGATGGAGAAATGAGCTGCGTGTCATCTGAAAGTTTTGGGATCTCGTCAGTTTTGTGCACTGTTGCTAACTGTTTTTTCTTTCGTTTTCATCGTCCTATGTTGTTTGCTAGTTTGTGCGCATGTACAATCAATCCACAGAAAACAAATATTACTATTTTAACGGGTCACAGGTGCTTTTCCTGTCTAATTAAATTCAATTCTCATTTAAAATAATGTTGTTAGTTAACCGGTTAACAAGCGGCGGTTACGAGAAATAACCGAAATGAGCATCCAATCGCAATAGAATTTTATGCCCAAGACACGCAGCCCTATATAAGAAATTATAAGCAATCAAAATATAATACTAACTAAAAAAGCTTAGATATAAGATATGACCAAAATCAGAGAGCCATGGCCTTGTGAACGTGTGCGAAAAGACTTGCAGATCATTGCAATCAAAAGTAGCCCAAAAGCAAAGTAACATGTTGCGGAAACATGGGAAAACTCACCTGCCATGTCTGTGGGTCTACCGTCTCTTGTTTTTACACGTTACAGCTGCCAACGTGTTGTTGTCCGAGTCTGGTGAGGTGAAGCTGGCGGACTTCGGTGTGGCGGGACAGCTGACAGACACGCAGATCAAGAGGGAGACGTTTGTAGGTACACCGTTCTGGATGGCCCCGGAGGTCATCCAGCAGTCTGCATACGACTCCAAGGTACTCCTCTGAATACACTCGCTTCATACTGGTGTACAATCTCCAGAATCACGCTGTTGTGTTCTGTGTAGAGCAGGCTCATGATGAGATGCAGAACAGGAGTTATTAAGAAATGGCATAAACACGCTGCAGTTATTGAAGGCTAAACTGTTACAAGGAAACACATGCATCTCTGCGTAGAAGCATGTTTATATTAACGAGCATCAAACAATGTCTGGTCCCAGATGACTTGAATGGCGCTTTTTTTGTTTTCAATTTGGGTTTTTTTTCGTGCTATAGAAGTCATTGGCTACCGTCAACTGAAAGAAACTTGCTTAGTCTCTAGTTGTTCCTAACCTGTGTACATCACAGCATTTTAATTTTTGGGGTGAACTGTCCCTTTAAACAAAACTATTTGGGCTGAAGCTGAAAATTGCTGTTTTGCTTTATTCTCTAAATGTTTTTTCATGGCAAGCTTGGTATGTGTTCAGCTTTGTGAAGTTGTTTGTTGTGCTCTCAGGCTGATATTTGGTCTCTTGGGATCACTGCCATTGAGCTGGCCAAGGGCGAGCCCCCGAACTCAGACATGCACCCCATGAGAGTGCTCTTCCACATCCCCAAGAACACACCACCCACCCTCAACGGAGACTTCTCCAAGATTTTCAAAGAGTTTGTGGAGTCCTGTCTCAACAAAGACCCTACGTTTGTAAGCACAGCTCATGCTTTCTCATGTAGGCAAGCTGCATGCATAACGTTTCAAAAATGCTATACTACAACACAAGCAAGAGTACTGTTTATCCAGAATATTATCAATATTGTGTTTTTCTCTTTCACCAGTGAAAATGATTCCAAACAAAGCCACAGCTTTTGTTCCTGAATGTATAATTTCATTTAAAAAAGTTACATATGCAACTTTAAATATGTACATCTAAATACTGCTTCATGTGCAGTTTCTGTGCTGCTTCTGCAGTGCAAAACTATTATTATTTTTATTCTATTGCTAACAGCTTATAGTGTTAATTACATTTGATTAAATGTAAGATATGTATTTGTCATTTAAAAAATGGTGTAGTTTGAATAGGGAAAGACAATGCTTTTATTATAGTAATATGGCCATGGAAGTCTGTTCATGAAGGTATAATTTAATTGCGTTGTTCCACACGTGTGCAGTTTTTAATACTAGTGCAGCGCTAACTTGTGCTGATGCAAGTGATAAAGGTCATAAACTTTTATATCATCTACTTTTCTCAGAGGCCAACAGCAAAGGAACTCCTGAAGCACAAATTCATCGTTAGATATGCCAAGAAGACCTCCTACCTCACTGAGCTCATTGACCGACTGAAGCGCTGGAAAGCTGAGGGTCACAGCGATGGAGAATCAAGTTCAGACTCTGACTCGTAAGCAAGCTAATGCATTCGCAAAATCCCTGAATCAGGGGCTCTTAAAAGTCTTTCTCACGTGTTGATTTGATCAAACCGCACATGCCCAGCGACTTGAAAATCTCATGTGTGCCCAACAGAGAGACCAGCAGCAAGGACAGCGACTCGTCTCCTGAGTGGTCCTTCACCACCGTCCGTAAGAAGAAGCCGGAAAAGAAGCAGCCCAATGGATTGGTGAGTTCTGGATGGTGACTTGGATGTTCAAGATTAAAATTTAATAACTGATTTTTGAGGCGTTTCTGATCTCTCCCTTCAGGATGAAGAACATCAGAAGAAGTCTAGCAGTTTAACCACCATCATGGCTCCTGTTTTTTCAGAGGTAGGGCAGCTTGTCTTCTCATATGTGACCCTGGAGCACAAACCAGTCATGAGGGGCGTGGGTGTATTTTCAGCAGTAGCCAACAGTACATTGTATGGATCAAAATTATTTTTTTTTTTTTTTATGCCAAAAATCATTACGATAGTAGTTAGATCTTGTTCCCTTAAGATATCGTGTACGTTTTCTACCATAAATATTTCAAAACTTAATTTTAAATAGTTGCATCAAATATCCTTACAAACCATACATCAGTGAAAAACTAGTTAAGCTTTATTCAGATGATGTAGAAGTCTCAATTATTTGGGGAAGAGGGCAAAAAAATAAATAAAAATGGCACTCAGAATCATCATGTGACCTGGAATCGGTCTAGTTGTGTAGTTGTGAAATCAAAAGTGTGATTGTTGAGCATGCGTGGCCTTTGTGTTGTAGCTGAAATCACAGCAAGGTGACAATAACACCACGAGAGTTCTGGAGCAGCTGGAGAAGAGCCTGCATGTGGCTGAAGACCTCTGCCCTGGTGTCACAGACCGGATGATCAGCCACGTCCTGGAGCGGGTCCAGAGGTCAGACACTAGAGACAGGTTTACGCTCTAGAACTTGTGTGCTGCTTTGTAGCAGTAAACATTAGAAATAGTGCTTGACTGATATATCATCAAGACCCTTATTACTGACCAATATTTGAGATTTTATTAAATTGTTTTAATAGGTGTAACTGTGAAATAATAACGTGTTACCAGCAGTGCTTCTACAGCATTTATTAAATATAGTTGATGTTAATTTTTAAGGCATTATTAAAATCAGAAAAATCACATGAATTAACATGAATGATGGTATTTTTATGAAGTAATGTTAACAAAAGTGAATAAATATTGTAATAAATGTATTGTTCCTTGTTTGTTCAACTAATGTTGACAAATGGCACCTTATTGTAAAGTGTTACCAGTATATCTTATTTCACTGTTGTGCTTTTAATGCACATAATATTTACTAATATCACTTTAAGGAATAGTTCACCACAAAATGAGAAGAATTGTTGCAAATGTGCTCACCCTCAGGCCATCTAAGATGAAGAGGAGTTTGTTTCTTCATCAGGTTTGGAGAAATGTAACCGTTCATCACTTGATCATCAGTGGATCTTCTGCAGTGAATGGGTGCCGTGAGAATGAGTCTGAATAGCTGATAAAAACATCACAGTAATCCGCACCAGAAGAGAAAAGCTACACTTGAAACCATTACTTCCAGCTTAATATGAGTCAATGATCCTTAATGACGCTGAAGAGTAATTTAGGTCTCAATCGGGAGAGAAATCTGCACAGATCAAGCACCATCACAAAACACTGACTGCACATATTTTGGCCAGAGGTGACGGTTTGATGTTTAAACGCCTTAATGATGGATTCAATTTAACAACAACGCAGCATTAGGATTCTCAAGTAACTGATGGACTGGACTGGTGTGGTGTTTTTATCAGCTGGACTCTCATTCTGACGGCACCCCAGGGGCGGATCTAGAAAATTATTCATGGGGTGGCAACACTAAAGCAAGCATCATTGCATGTTTTTTGTCGATTTAAGGAACGCTATTCTTATTCGGTGTATACACTAGGGTGCACATTTTTACATTGTCCTATTAAAAATGAAATAAAGGCTGATGTGTGATTGACTTGAACCTGATATCTGGGTTAGAAAGTCAAACCTGTAGCGAGTTTAAGTCTGCGCCAAACAATGCAGACTGATTGAGATCAGAATCAGGTGCGTTAACAAAGAGAGACATACAAAATATGCAGAGCGGTGGGGCGCGAGGACCAGGATTGAGAAACGCTGATTTAGTGCAACGAGCAACAAAATGACCTTTTAAATTATTCAAATATCTTGAATATTAAAATTAAATTTTAGTGCAAGTAAAGTAAAAGTCACTTTAAGTCCAAGTATCTCTTCTTACTGGAAGAAGTCTTTGGGTTTAAGTCGTTCGTTCATCACGTGATAGCCCCATAAGCCTAAAAAACTTGAGAGGATGGGCGTAAATTTCATTTAATATTACATTTTTGATTTAATAAGTTTTTCTCTGGTTTTATGTTGTTTACAGTCGAGTTTCTCTCTCTCTGCCACGACGGTCTCGAAGGCTGCACCGAACTGATAACATCGGTCTCTGAGAAAAAAAATAAAAGGCTGCCCACACTGAAAGCCGATTGGCTTATTTTGCTTACTAAACCAATCAGGATGCTCTCTGTCTAGCACGCGCTATGAACAGGCACACACACATACGCACTTTCACATGCACGCTCACTCGATCTCTCTTTCACTCCGCCTTTTGCGCGTGTTATAAGATGCAAGATGCAGACGTTAATGTCTCGTGTGCCAGCTTGGTGTAGATTCCGGAATATTTTGTACAATTTGCGGGCATCAGGGAGCCACTATCAATATACGGGGGCACTAGGGCTGGGGTGGCAAGGCGGTAGATCCGCCCCTGCGGCACCCATTCACTGCAGGGCATCCATTGATGCAATGCTACATTTCTCCAAATCTGTGGCCCGTTTCAGGTGTGTGCGCTCAAATCTGGCTTGTATCATTGCCTGCGTGACTCATGAGCAACACAGATATCTGCAAGGTTTATCAGTCATTCACGATCAGATGTTTCTCTCATCTTTCCTCTGTAGGTTTTCTATGAGTTAATGCTGCATTGAGAAACACCCTTCTGCTGTCAGCCCGGATGACTGCACCTTAACACTCTCACACATGTACAGAGACCGGAGGGACGCGGGGTCGCACACACACTATATTATCATAACCAAAAGGATTTTGTTTTTGTTTTTCGTCCCAAAGAATGGAAATATATATATAACTATAGTGTGCGTTCATCTGTATTTATACGACTTTGCCACATGCTTTTATATTAGTCTTCTGCTGGTGCCCAAGGATGTGTGTTACTGTTATTTTATTCCACGTTTTACTTTAAAAGACACAAAATATCCTTCTACAGCACATTAAGTTGGCATATATTTATGTATTTGATGTCCCAATCCATTACTTTATTTTAAACTCTGATCAAATATATATATACGTTTGGGAGATGAACCGTTTCTTTCCGCTCGTCTAGGTTTGGGATTTCTGAATTTCTCTCGACACACTGTTAACTGTAGCATTACAGAACTGCTGTATGGGATTACATGCGTATCATATCAGTCAAAACGAATAGAAATACCTCATTTTAAGCAATCAAAAAAGAAAAGACAGCTCCTGGTTAATGAACTGCTCGGATAATGAGAGGAATTTTGCTGTGCAAAAGCTACCTCCAGTTCTGGCCCGTTAAAATAGGGAATTTCATTTTTCACTTTTTGTAGTTTGACTACTCGTTTTGTTTTTTTAATTGGCAAGGTAGTTCATCTTAAATTTGAGACCTTTTTGTACGCAGGACTGTACCTTCATTTCTCAGTAACGCCCTCTTTTTACAGTGTCTGTTTTTTTTGAGCTGGTATTTTTATACAAGTGTAGAATTATACTGTATTTTTGAAGGAAATATGCACTCGCGCACACTTTGTACGGGGTGGGCCTGTTTTGTGTTTTAATTTCAGAGCTCTCTTGCTCCAAAGACATTCCACTTTCTTTGAGTAGATCTCAAGGCAGCTTGCTCTTCTGTAAGCGATGGGGGAATTTCTACACAAACCGATGCATTTAAAGCTCCCCGAAACGACAGCAAGTGATTCGAGTCTACGCTAGGCGGCAGTATGGAATTCAAACTCAATGCAGATTTCTTTCATGTAGTCTCCTGTAATGAGGGATTTTTTTTTTTTTGCCAAGCTTGTAAAGAAACACGAGGGTGCCATTGCTGGTGCGGTGGTCATACGTCATAATTTGCTCCTGTTGGCTTGGAGAGACTGTGCCAACGTTGCATCCCATTGTGCCTAAAGCTCACTTTTTTATGTATATGATGTTATAGTCTTCTCAAACAGCTTTAAAACGACGTTTCACACATGTTGCCAGACTGCTGGAAGATTTTAGAGCAATAAAGGTGTTTAGTGGATTTGTTTCCTTATAGAAATGTAGAAGCAGAAGCTGTAGGTTTTGTACATTTCTTCACCAGAGCTTTTGTAAATTTAAGACGCCAGACAGAAATCTTTCTAGATCGTATCATATAGATGCTGTTCTCTTAATTTTTGGACTTTACACTGTTACAGATACGTTTTTGTTTGGTGTGGCAAATAAAGATTTAAGTTATGACATTCTAGTGTGACTTGTTATTCTTCTTCTGTTTTTTGTGTTTGCTTAATAAAGGTCCAGACATTGATTCGTATCGAACATATCTAAATTACGTCCTATGCTGAAAAGCAGAAATGTTAATTCATGCGTTTATGACCTCGAGGTTAGATTACTGTAATGCTTTATTGGGTGGTGGTTCTGCACGCTTGATAAATAGACTACAGCTGGTTCAAAATGCAGCAGCTAGAGTCCTTACTAGAACCAGGAAGTAT
>JAUMHR010000081.1:11235778-11246727 GCA_032361145.1 Enteromius fasciolatus
AGAGTACTCTGATGGCTCTGTGCTAATGCTTGATCTGTCATTCCACATTTAAGATCATCAATATACCATTTATTATTTGAATTTGCACATTGTTGTACATTAATGTACATCACTCTACATTATTTGAGAGCTGAGACTGTGCTTCTTATCAGAAGTAAAAAAGCACAAAGGCTCTTTGTGAAAAACAGTAAACAAGTAGTTTTGATTACAGTAAATAAAACCTGGCAACCCTGAGGGTTAAATAGTTAACAGCTTAATTAAAAAAAATTAAATTGCATTATTACTGCACTAACTATTTTCTACATTTTAAGTCTGACAGATTTTTTTGCACCCTTTTGATATTTTGGCTCTGATCATGACTGTTTTTTAATAGACCGGCCGATAACTGTTTTAATCAGCCGATACTGATTACTAGCCCAGATGTCTGTGCATCCCTAATAATAAATGTAGGACTTAAACTAAACTTAGAACGCTTCCCTACTCAGCAATAAGAGCAATAATATAATCACCTTGACATAGCCGTATTGTGAATGGCTGAGAAGTCGTCTGGGTGTTTCCGAACCTAGAGACAAAAAAAGTAAAAAATGATGCAAATACAGCAATAGTAGAGTCGTAGATCTAATTAATTGAACAGAAAATTCACATAAAACTGCAATTCTGTTGAACATTTTTATAAGATACCTGAAAAGCATGGGGTGTCGAGGTGCTACGGGTCCGAAAGAACTTGGGTTGTTCAGGCTGGTCCGGGAGACTCTCCACAGAGGCCGACTTCCCTGCTGCAGAGGACTCTTCTCTCCAGCTGGACTGCCTTGAGTGCTTAGGAGTGATGAACTGGGAATATTTAACAGAAGTTGACACAGAGTCAAGAATCTGCCCTGCGGAGAGAGGCCTGTGGAGCTTCTTGGAGTCTGAAAGGCCAGAATTATGTCTGGAGCTCTCTGCAGTTAAATTCCTGTGGCTGGGTACTTGTGGAACTGGGCATTGGGGCTCAGCGACCTTTTGACCTGTTTTACGTTCCATGTATGCCACTAAGGCTTTATGCTGAAGGTGCTTCAGAGTTGATTTAGAGAAATTGGAGGCAGACTGAGCACGTCCCCGTGTTTCGAACAACTTCCGTCTAGCAGCCACCAGACCGTGATCGCCCTCCAAGAGAAGGCCTTCTGATTCATTGCCAAGAGAGTGGCAGGACATATGAGCCGGTCCATCTCCTAGCTGGTGTAGCTTCTCAGGCTCTGAGTGAGAGAGCTTCTTCTGATCTGCCGTCAAACGCTTCCTACAACCTACTCGAGGCACTTGGGGTTGAGCAATATTCTGTGGCTTCTCTGGTTCTTTTTCAATCTCCTGACCAAGGTCCTTGCTGTACTCTTGAGGACTGTGTAGTTGTGGCATGGGAGTTGTCTCCAAGTTGGGCAGTTTGTCTTGTAATGAAGTACTGGAAGGTTTGACAGAAAGCTTTTTGTCTGTCTGCTGCTTGATCCTGTGGGGCTGAGAAAGCTGCAAATCTCTCCTTTTAAATGAAGTCTCCCTCAAAACCTTGGATTGGGCATCTTTCAGTTTCTCCTTATAATACTTCTTGTAGGAGTCATCTAACGTACCACATGGGTAGAAGAATTCATTCGGCTGTTTTTCTTTAGATGATTTCTTCTCGCAGCTGGGAGAGGCTTGCTCGTCATTTCCAGATTTTGGTTTATCTTTGATGCAGTCTGGATTCTTGACCTCTACACCACAGTCATTATTGTTTTTGAACTTGTCTGTATATGACACCCTGTTCGCTCCAGTGAGGTGGTATAACAGTGGGGTAGCCTCCTTGCTGATTTTGTCACTTGGGATATCCAGTTGGGGCCGTCTCAAAGCTCTTGTCATTGGTTCTTCTTTATTGGGATGACTGGTTTGGTCTTGTTTAATTTGAGCAGGGGTCTTTGTTGTACCAGCTGAGTTGTCCGCCGGACCACAATAGAAGATAGGATGGCTGGTGGAGTGATGCCTGCCAGTTTCTCTACTCATGACCCTTTGGTCCTCCACACCTTCAGAAGTCTTGAAAGGTGAATGAAGTGCCTTGTCATTAGGAACTTCATTCTGAACGCTCATTTTGTGTTCCTCTTGGAAAAATAGTCTTCCACTCGGCCCATCAGGACAGCTCTGCCTTCTACGCTGAGCTTTATAAGACCACTCACTAGAAGTTTCCACACTTGCACCGTCACCAACACTTTGCACGACACTTGGCTCCGATGACTTGAAGACACCGGTAACAAAATAAAACTGTCCTTTGTGCTGAATACTCCCACTGATCATGTTCTGCGGCTTATTGCAGGAACTCACAAAACGCTGGTGCTCAGAAATAGGTCCACCATAAGCTGAATGCGACCTCTTCCGTTGGGTTTCGGACTGGCTGTTCCAAGACTGCTGCAAGTGCTCAGGTTGACAATTTTGCTGGGGGAATCTATTTAACATTCCTGTAGACTTTGGTGGATCAAGCACCTTGTCTTCCTGATCTTTGAGCTGTGAAAATGTGCGACCATAGTCAGGCTCAGCCCCGACACCACAGATCTCTGGATTACTTGTCTGCTGCGAAGTTGAAAGGTCAGCAAGTTGTCCTTCTGGGCTCTGACGTGCCCTTGAGTTTTCAAGGTTCCTGGTTGTCACAAAACTGTTCAGACGGGCAGGAGGTGGTGGTGGTGGTGGTGGTAATGGATGCGTTTGAACTGGTTGATCTTCGATGTCAGAGAAGCCACCGCCGCTCCATGGATGCTCTTGTGCAACGGTTTCCATGGAACGGTAAATGTGGTCCATGCTCTTCGAATCTGAATCAAGAAACGCTGGGCTGTATTTACCTTTGTAGTGCAAGTTTTGCGCCTGGAGTTCATCCAGTAGAAAAGGAGAAGGGTAATCAGGGACTGTGGAACCACCAGAGAATGAGCTATAGGCTGAGTCGCCTTTGCTGTGGTGATGGTTATACTGATCAATACTACTACTGGACTTGGCCGGGGAAAGTCGACTGACCGGAAGACTCAGAGGGTGTAGGTCAAGGTTACTCATCCTTTCAAAGTGAAAATGGTAGGAATCCATTTGGACTATGAAGTGGAACTGTGAACCCAGGAGCAATATTTCCTTACTATCGTAAGAAAACAGAATCCACAGGAATCTGGGGTGACCTGAGAGAAACAAACATAAATAATTGTAAAACACATTGACTACTAAGTACAGTTGACCACAATACAGATTTTGTACATTAACTAAATTACTAGATCTACATTGATTGGTGTTAATGATTAAGTTGCTAATGACATGAGTTGTACCCCAAATGATTCAAGTACACTATTGGTGCTTTTCCACTGCATGTTTAGGCACTGTATGGTTTGGTAAGGTTAACTTTTAAAGGGGTTTTCCACTGGGAACAATACCTGTAAGTATAGTATGCTACTATCTAGTGTATCAGTGGATAGGAACCAACTAAAATGACAGAATGCACTTCCAACTAAATGTATACGTTTATAATCTAATTATTCAATTTTAAATATTTTAATCATTATTAAATGCACATATTTAGTGACTGATACCATATTAATATGGCATACACATTTCGCTATGAGCACACAGTTTTAACGTACGCTTACATTTTTTTTCAAGGTCTGATGTACTATGTTTTTTTACTATGTTTTCAGTATGGCTATAACGCAAAATTACATTCAGACTCACATTAGACACACTTAACATTAAATAAAGAACAAGTACCTGTAATTATCATTGTCTTTGTATGCGGTTGTTCCAGACGTGACATCACTAAACATAGAAATTGTTACTAAAATATAATCCCCTGTCACTTGTTATGTATCACTTCTGGTTAGGAAAGAAACTCTGATTAACATGGAAAAGATGACTTTTATCATGTGTCGCAATGTCACGTTGGATTAGGAAAGCTGCGTTTTCAGTGCACAACTTACTCTATTCACACTACTATACTACAGAATGGCTTAAAACACTCCTGAACGCTTTGAGAGAGATGTGTGTGAATTACAACTTCCTTCCCTAAAAGAATGTGTCTGAACTCCATTCAAGTGTAGTGCTTGGTACAATGCAGTACTCTAAAAGTCCCCTAAGATAATTACGAAGCAATCTGATTTCAGCCTTCATGTGCAAAATTCTTTTAATTCCAGGCGCTTTCCTTGAGCCCTGTTTACCAGCTCACTGTCAGGGTGACTTAACCTAGTAAGGTTTTTAAAGGAAGCTTCAAAATTCAGAATGTTAAAAATGCCTAAGCTGCATATTTGTAGATATATTTTAAACAAAGGAGCATGTTATTAAATATTAGACTTTTTTTTAGGAAAAAAGATATAAACTAACAGCGGCAAGGTGATCAATGATGACCTCTTTAATGAGAGTCCTGGGGAACAGGTGCTTAGATTGAAAATGTCTGGAATGCAATTTTAACCAGCATGCTGAAACATTTTGGCAGTAATCATATGAGAACCCTTAGATGGATTATGTACTTTAGAGAAACTCAATGAATGCCAGCTTTCTAAAAGATTCCACCTTCATTTTATATATGCATTCAAACTGTAGGCTATAACATAACAGAATATGCTCATTTTGTACCTCTAACACCAGACACTCACAGCTAGCAATGTTAAACTTTAAATATGCTCCCAGATTAAGCAAATAAACTCCATTGTGTTCAAAACTGAGAACAAACACTGCTTTCTTGATTGACAATGGGATCATTATGCCCTGATTACATATTTCTGTATATAAACATGGGTGTTTGTGTACAGGAAATGCTGCATAATGTTCTGGGCACGAGTACAGAGAAACATTCAAGCGGAAGGAAGGGCAATGAGAGCTAGTGACGATATGTACAAGAGCTAGAGGAAACTATATCTGCGACAACCTTTTTTGATCACTGTGGAGTATACATTTATAAAGCATGCTAGACTGCATCAGTAGAATACTTCTGTGTACTACCTTATGCTAACTGCAGTGAGAAATGACACCAGGCTTCTCAGAGTAAGAGTTTAGCAAACCCCAGACTTCAAGCAGTCTTAAAGTCTTTAAACTTCTCTGCAGGCATATCCTGGAAAACATTCTCCTCTGGAGTTCACTTTGATTGGCTGTTTGGTCAGCGCAGCAGATCTCTCCTCGGACAAACGCCGGCAGGATGGGCCTCCTGCCTGTGACGTCCACCCAGCGAGCGCACAATGGGTGCAGCAGAGGGAATATTTCACCGCTGATAATGGTGTCTGAGGAGGGAAAAAAAAGGTCTTGCATTCCCGGCCAGCTTCAGAATAAAGAGGGCCCCGGTGCCATTTATTCCCAGAGTCCTCTGCACTGAGAGAGCTGCCAAGCAAGACGTTTTCAGCACAGCACAGCACAGAGATGGGCCGACCCTCCCCTCTAATACTGTAAAGGCTTCATCATCCAGCCCATTATTCCATTCAAAATCATTTGAGCTGGCGGAACAAGAAGAACTTATGTAGAGCCGTTGTCGTAGGAAATGTTATTGTGTTACCTAAAGAAAAATCGCCATGGTTTCTCCAAGACAACAAGAAGATTCAAAGGAAGATTTGTTTTTTTGCAATCTTACATGTGTCTCCTCTCCTCCCTTTTACACAAGTTTAAATTAATAAAAATAAAAAGTAGTTTTTCTTCCAAATTCCACTTTTTCATTTCTTTTTAATTTATCTAAAAATCAGTTTTAACAGTTAAATTCTATTCAAAACAAGTCAAATGCATTAAAATCATGAAACTTTTTAATATTAAACAGCAAATGAATAAACGCTTAGAATGATAATTTCAAGGCCCTACAAAATATTTTATTTTTTTCTCTACTTTTTAAAGTTATTTCCAACCAAATATATTTTTTTTTAAAACAAAAGCATTTCTAATAAAAAGATTTTTAGAAAATTATAATAATTTCTTTCTTTCTTGCAGGAAATGTGTTGTGCATTTCGATTTTTCTGCTAAATAAAGTTTGTTAAGAATTTTTCAGCTAAATATTTCTCTACAAGTAATGTTTTAAAAAGAAATGTATAAGTAAAAAAGAAAAATAGCAGATTCAGATTCAAAACTAGTGTTGATTCAGTAAAGCTGGTTCTGTGACTAGTAATACATCTTCATCAGCTGCTTTCAGAACCACACAGAACTTTGTGATATAAACTCAGATATTCCAGTACTTCCATAGCCATACTGTCTTAATCAAATTTGTTCAACAAGTACTACTTGTGCAACTATCTAGCTGGAAAGACCAAACAGCCTGACAAGCTCATGCCTAATGTCTTTTCTTCACCGTGAGGAATCCCCTGCAGGTGCACAACACTGCTGTAATTGCCTTGCCACTCCCAGCTGACAGTTAAACTTCTGAATTCACAAAAGCCTTGGACAAACAAAGGTGAGCTGCGCTTAACCTTACTCAGACTAGAAATACGTCATCCACCGTCACCTGTTCCATCGCTTCACCTGTACACGGGTGATGAGATCTCTCCAGAAAACATTATAAATAAATGTATTTTAGTTCCCTTTATTCCACAACAAATCCTTTAAATTGAGTGGTTCAGAACAGAATTATTCATTTAGAATTATAAATGATTGCATTCGTCCTTTAGACACCAAGCAATTTCACTTTTTCTGTAGTTTAAGTTAAAGTAAGCTTCAGATGATTATTTGTTCTTGAACTAAAACAACAAACCAGCAGTTCGTTGTTTACCAGAATTACGCCAAGAAGTGAAGAACAGATCACCAGTTTGTAGAGAAGTAAAGCATGTAGAACTACATCTGAAATTGGCTGAAGAAAAAAAAAATGATATCGTCATTATTTCTGACAGACTTCTCCAACTTTCAGATTTTTATTAAAACTACAGTTTCTCTATACTTTTAGTATAAAGGTCATATTAGGGTGAAATATTTATAGCTTATGATAATATGATAATTGTTGATTTGGTGAAATTTGAGCTGACAATACAAAGCATGTCAAAACCCCCAAAACAAACAAAAACACATTTTTGGAGAGTTCAAACGCATTCACTGTGTGATGATGACATCAGAATGCTGTTATAATGCCCTATAAAGTTATAAAAGCAAAAAATATCCCTGTATGTTTTCTAATAAAAATAATATCATAATACAATATAGTTTTCAAGTTCTTTCAATAAATCTTTTGATTCAATGAAATCACTCATTATTCACTCAGTTTCAATGTCATGTTTACTTGTACCAGCCAGCGTGCCAGCAAGAAAACACACTGAGCAAAATATTGTTATAGGGGAAAAAAATTAAATATTGAGAAATTATGTTTTGAGATTTGAAATTATGACCCCATTATAGGTCAAATTGAAATGTTTTGTGAATGTTTTACATTTTATTGTATAGGAAAATCAGTTTTTACCCAAATTACTACAGATATTTTCATTTCCTATGAATCCCCAAATTATGCTAAACATGCGACTTATGAATTTAATCAAAAAGAATGTGTGTTTAGAGCGACATTGGCTCATTTTCCAACTCTCCTAAACCGTTTTTAAATCCATTCAGCCGATCTCCGGCTCTGGTGATAGCACTTTTAGCTGTAGCTTAGCATAGATCCCTGAATCTGATTAGATGACATTACACTGACTGCACCTGAAAATAGTCCCCAGCTGTGTAAGATCATTGCACCTGCTGCAGTCATGGTACGGCAGAAAGGTTCCTTAACTCTTTGGTCATTTTTGAGCGTGATGCTAACGGTGTAATCAGATTCAATGATCTATGCTAAGCTAAAGCTAAAAATGCTACTGCCAGACCTGGAGATCGGCTGAATGGATTCAAAAACGGTAAAACTCAACTGTTTAACTCAAGGCGAGTTGGAAAATGAGCCTTTTTTTTTTTCCTCCGCAGAACCTGATATTTGCTGATCAACATCTGTGTTGACCCTGGAACAACATTGTGATTAGCCAATCAGGTTTGAAGAACCAGTTTATGGTTTTTATGAAGTTTAGGCTTACAATCAGTGTTTGGTGATCACATCTATCATTCCCCTGATTTTAGGCAATACTCATGGGTAGGGTTAGGTTTAGGTGTAGAGATGTGGTCAAAACTAAAATTTTGGAATAAAATGTTGTTCCAGGGTCAACAAAATATGTTAACCCAGGAACACGCCTAACTCAGCAAAATCAGGACGTGCCATTTCCTCCACAGAATTTAACATAGATTAAGATGTGCTAGAGCAAGAGCACAAAGATGTTTACTACGCTTGCCTAAATGTAATGTGGCTATTCTTCAGCATGAATGGGTGGAATTCAGAAAGGAGGATTAAGAGGAACTTGCATGACTTCCTTTTCCATCGTGTCACAAGATAATACCGAGACACCACCGGAGGACAAGCGCTCACCTGATGTCACTGCCACATATTAATGCCTCCTTCAGAACGGGAGGATGAATCAAAATAAATAACATGTGTGTCATACATCCATCAAAACACCAGATCTGGTCAATATATTAGTGTTTTCATTCATTCTCATGACATTTAGCTTTCGTTGGATTATAGAAGTCAAATGATTGTTAATGGCGTGACTTTCTTACTCAGATCTATGTCATGTTAACATTTTCGACCCGGTCTCGTCTGGGATTATGTTCATTGTTTCTGACCCAGACTTTTAATGCAGTTAACAAGCAAAAGTATAAAGCAGGATGAATGAAAATTATGAAAATACTTGGAAAAACCAAACAAGGCATGAACACTTTTTTTTTCCTCCAAGACATTGCTTAGGCATTTGTAGAACAGATAAATTTGGAGTCATGAGTGAAAAATCCAGGAACATAAATTTATACAAAACATACACACTACAAAGTAAGAATCATTAACCATACACAACACTGAACAATTAAAACAATGTTGTCTGAATCGGAGCCATACCCATCGATTCATAGTCTTAGTCGGACCAAAGAAGAATAAATATGCAGGCCTTTATGTAGTCAGGTGAACATATTTCCCAGTTTCTGCCGCCATGTACGATTTCAAGTTAATATTTTTCTACATTAAATGCTGAATTAATTAATTTAGTTCATCCACATGCAGATTTTGAAGGTGCTATTACTAATTAATGTTCAATTAATAGATTTGAGCACTTCTCAATATTTAATGATTTAGAAAAGCATGCCACTGTTGTTTATTAAGTGTCCCGGGCAGCAGAATTTGATTAATCATTTCAAAGCTATTCACAGATTCTCCATGGAATCAGAAATGCACAAAAGACTGTCACATGGCAATGAATTATTTTAAGATGGGTCAATTAAAAAATGCCTTGTACAGTTTCTGCCTTCATAAATCCGACTTGCTGAAGCCCATGGTATTTAGGATAAAATGTGACTGTAACCAAATCCTGAAAGTCATTACTTTCGAAGAAAAAAATTAGGTCAAGCAAACAGAACCAAGCCAAGAGCTGCAAAAAACAAGGCGGACACTATTATTATTTAGTAGAAACCTGACCATAAGGTATTAATATGAAATAACATGAACTAACAATATATGTTCTACAGCATGTATAAATCTTTGTTACTGTTAGTTTATAATGCATGTTGTGCGATAACTAATGCTTGATTTTAAAAAAAGGTTTTAGACTTTAAATGTTGCATAGGACCTTTTTAGATTTATTCATTTCATATTTTTGTATTGCACATTTTTTAAGAACATATTACCACCCAGTTAAACATCTCCAGAATAACAGTGTTACAGATGCAAATGAAAAGCATGAAAGGGCAAGTAAGAACTAGGCTAAACTTTAACCAGGGAACTGTTTGTGCCAAATTCTTAACATGGCTTCACTGAGGTAACAGGACGAGGTGAACAAGTGTAAGACAAGACAGCGAACGGATGCTCTGAACCGTCAGGGAGGAAATGGCCCACTTTGAGTTTTGACATTCTTTATGTAGCCCTTCTTAAAGTCTATGAAGTGTCCGTCCTTTATAGCAAGAGCACAACAGAATAAAAAGTAGCTGGATCTGACTAGAACCAGTATGCTTATTGTCAGCCATGATAAGGATACTGTGAGGAATAATGGTGGGCCTTGATGCGGTTCTCTCATTACCAAGAAACTCACAATCACAAGACCTGAGAACACAGGAAAGAGAGCGGGTAAATGAAGGGAAAGACACAAAAGGTGTCAGGATGAGAAAAGGCCGATGAACCTTGACGCAATCTTTTCTCGAGGCGTTGCAGTGATCTAACACACCGTACAATTCAATGATGTCACAAAGGGTCTTTCTTCCCTGTCACCGATAGTTGCTCCAGAAAGAACAAAACAGGCCTGATTATAGTCGTTCACATCCGCTCGTAATGATGGAGCTTGGTTTCCTTGTATTCCTAGAGTACCAAATACATTTTACAGTTTCTACACGCTTGTGCTTGAGTCACAACACCATGTATTACGCACCCCAAATCTTACTCTATCTCATAGCTTTATTCTCTGTATTTCATATATGGACTGCACTGTGAGCCGAATTATTAGGTTAACCACATCAATCTTGATAACTACTACAGATTTTGTATTTAATCATATATAAGTAATATATAATAGTCCATGAATGCTGAAAGTCAAATTATTAGTCACTTTTTCTTTTTCCAGATAAAATGATGCAAAAAGAAAAAACGTATTAAATGCCCATTAGAAGGATGCAATATTAATGCTATAATATAAATGGCAAAGGAATGACCGTTGGGCAGAGAAATACTCATTGGGTCAGCAGAGTCAGAAGAAATAGAAGTAGATGAGAAACCATTAGGAAGCATTCAGTCTCCAGCGCATCGTTTTCCAGACCTGCAACCTTCCTGCAGCTCCAGAAGCGAAAAATGACCCTCACCTAATAAGAGTAACATACTGATATCCACTAAGACTGATTGTTCACAGGCTTTATAGACAGATAAGTTGTGAGTGAACAGAATCACATCCTCTTGAACCACTGTTTGAAGTGAATCAGAATCTGCC
>JAUMHR010000081.1:11250950-11266795 GCA_032361145.1 Enteromius fasciolatus
TACTTCCTTTTCATTATAATTTTAACATGCATTAAATAATTATTTATTTGCGTAAAAAATAGTATGTTTATTTTACACATTTATATTTTAATTATTTCGAAATTTCTTAAAAATTAATTAAAATAAATAAATATCTGCCTAATATCGGCCACCCTGCTTTCCAAGATATCGGCATCAGGCCTTCAAAAAACTCACCTACAACCACTAATTTCTATATTATGAAATATTAAATAGATTTATAGACTTATAGATTTACCTCCGAATGCACGCCATGCCAACGTTTACGGTCGTTAGAAAGTGGTGCCGGGACAAGCAGAGTGCATTCTAATGCCAGACGTCTCATTGTCCTGCACTGAGCTTTTCTTCATGCTCGATCACTCAGAGACGCTGAAGCTATCGCTCACATTCTCCAGGAATTCCTCTGAGGTTGAGCCGTCTGGATCACGCTGCTTCCTCTTCACGAGTTACACTAGCTGATGCAGACAGCTCTCTCATTTAATGAATTACAAGAGGGTCACACGATCATGAGTGCTAGAAGAAGGAAGGAATGCTGGAGCATTCATTTTTCTTTCATAACTGTATATTTGCACAGAATAAGTGGAAAGTCCTTCACTGAAAATAATTTCAAGGGAGCTTTCGTGTAAAAGGATTTGGTTCCACGGGATGGTTTCTCAATTTTTAATAAGAATGTATTATAATTAGTGCTCAAATGATTAATAACATCCAAAATAAAAGTTTTTGTTTACATAATATATTTATGTGTGCTTTGTATATGTATTATGCATCTTATTACGAATCTTGTGAATGCATTAAAGAGAGAGTATTCTTAAACAGAGAGCAGGAGATTGCTAAAATGAATGGAAAATACACTGACTGACAGATGCAAATGAAAACACAGGGCTATACATATATAAGTGACTGTATTAAAACACAGATGAGCATCATTGATTACTACAGAAACTAATAGGCACATAACCAGATACTAAGAAAACCAAAAGAGGAGAGGAGAAACCGGGACGACCGGAATCACTCAAAATAAAAAAGCCTTTAATCCAAACAGCAACAACATGAGGGTGAGTAATGATGACAAAACGTACTGTCCCTTTAAGGTGTGTTTGATGTTTGGTGAAATTGAGACGTTTTAATATGAAAACAGTGTTTCGCATTAGTTCTCCATGCAGATTTGGCTCGCGAAATTTGCATGCTTACCAACTGAAAGTGCCGTTGTTAGAAAATACACAGAATTACTGTGAAGGCAAACACCAAGTAACGGCCCAGCATTAGGAACACTTACAACACCTACCAAAAACTCTCCAGCTGGTGACAAGTGCATGGCCAAGTGCATCTAACCCTTTTCTCTGAATATGTACAAACTCAGTTTAATTAGTTTCGAGTGCCTGGTTCCCCGAGGCAATCTGAAAAACCTGCCAGACACGTGTGCTCGAGCTGAGATGGCTTTAGCCCTGTTTTCTTACAGCCAATATGGCTTATTCTGCACAACATGAAACTATTTGTCCACTGATAAGAAAGTCCCAAAACAATAATTTGACATCACTGTGTACATCATGTTCATTTTCCATTTTAATGTCGACCTTATCATTTTTGTTAGATATTTATGTACAGTTTATACATTTTTTTTCAATTTGGAGCACAATCGTCATAGTTCGCCGTTCATTTCCATGAAGCCTCTTATATTTCTCCTTCTGTGCTCCACTCATACAAATCTAAACGAGGAACGAAAGCTCATTTTCAAATAAACTATTCCTTTAACTGGAGTTGACAAGATAAGACGGCAGAGTAAATGAGCACATCTGGTTATACCACTAACTGTTTCACAATATTTATTACAACAGAAGCTCAGGTGACTTCGCCCCGGATCTGTTTCCCATCATGCCTGGTTAACATCTGCCACTAACATGGCATTTTAATGCGTGTAACTGACCCGTACGGCAGACTCCAAGTGAGCGTGTCAGCATTTTTAAAAACATGAAGACTTAATCGCAAAAGTTTAATAAAACACATAGGACCTCATCATTGCAGTTAATAATGTCTGTTTGATTATGGGTCATTTGTAACTATCTGCATGATTTTTATTGTACATTTCTGTCATAGTCACCACTAATAATGTATAATGTAAAGCTGCTTTGCAATGATTTATATAGTTAAAAGAGCTATAGAATTACATTAAATGTACTTTTTTTTAAACGATTATTATATCATTATTATTTTTACCCAGAACATTGATGCCTAAAGCTGTAGATCAAGATCCATTTAAGAGATAAACAAGTTTTGTGACAGTGACCCTGGATAAACCAGTTTGCATAGAGGATGTACTGAACATTATAAATAACACCCAAACAATAAACGGATTGTCTCCATGCTGAATGTTACATTGCGTGCTAATGATTATTGTACTCGTGCCTTTGTCAACAGACATTCCTTAAGTGATATTTTACAGCACCTGTAACAGATACAGGTGTTTTTAATGACAATGCAAGCAAGGTACGGCTTTGCTGTAGCTGCTAAAGAGCATTTTCTGTGTCTGGAAGGTGTGTCTACCACAAGAGCGAGATGTGTTGCAGGTTTTTCAGTTGTATTTGCGTTTATGTGTGTCTAGCGTGCAATACAACTCCTAAACCCAGCAAAGCCTGCCACAGAGAACACCACTGATAGAGTTTCAGCGACTGGACAAAACCCCAGGGTCTGGTTTCCTGGGAACAATGCGCAGCAAAGCTGTCACTTTTTCACCCCTCTGAATTCATCTTGCATATTAGCAGGCTTACTGAATAATTCAACTAAAGTGGACTGTGACCCATGTGATAGAAAAACACAACAGAGAGTGATGTAACATATCTGACCTTGTGCCAAAGCATATTGCAATCTTTCTTTCTACTCAAAAGAAAGAAAAAAGGTACTTAAATGGTTGAAATGAGTGTTTATTCCCTTTTTTCTCAATAGAGTATGAGAAAGTGGATGGTAAGAATCTGTTCTGCATGATTACCTCCTCTTTTCTTTCCCTGGTGGGACAAAGTCTATACAAAAAACAGCCTTACACTTAGCCCGGATTAAAAGTACATACATTTGAGTGAACATCTCATAACTACACAGCTATAAGTAAAACCATTCCGCATAACTGCTATCCACACAGAGACATCATTTATTATCCACCTGTTGCTGTGAGCCCCAGACCGAAACTATCCCATTTACAAAACGATACCAGCACTTTTAACTGCTTACCTGCACGCTTCTGTCAGGATGAGACTCATACGGGCAGCTGTCGGGATAATGCCATAAACTGAGTGCTATAACGCATAATAACTCCGTGTGTCTTTAAGCAAAGTGAAGTTACTGCCACCTCTTCGAGAGCTAGTCAACAGGGGGGGCGGGGCCATGAGGGGCGGAGTCATAAAGGGGCGGGGCGATTACAGGAAAAGTTATAGAGCTGTCCATCAACGGTCTTCATTTTTGTTTATGCAAGCGTTAATGCTGCATAAATGTACACGTGTAATATGAATAGCAAGCCTAGAGTTAAAATAGTTGCTCAAAAAAGCATCATTTACTCACCCTCGAGTTCTTGAACACGAAAGATGTTTTAATGAATGTTGGGAATCAGACTAGTTGGCTACTAGTATCTGATCTGTTACCAACATTCAATAAATGGCCTATTTTTTGTTCAACAGAAGAAAGAAACTCATGCAGGTTCGATTGTTGGCTTGAACTATCCCTTTAAATGTTGAAGTGGCAACGGGAAAGGGAAAGAAAGTGTCTGAGCCACATTTATAAATACAGTACAGTGACAATGAAAATGTCAATAAAGAAATTGTCAGTATTTTATGTTTGCATCTTCAAACGCCACAAATGGAGAGAAAAAAAACCTTAATGCAAGCCTTGCTTATTAGAAGGTGTTAATGTAGTTCAATGGGCTCAATGTGAACTGCAACTTTTATTTTTTTTGGTTTAAGTACTTTCAGTAGTGCTACGCATGACCCAGCTATGCAAGATCCAAATACCATACGGATTGTGATCATAATTACAGCTCAAGTTCTCCTAGAGGTCCAGATGAATGTGTATTTTATAACTTTATTTGTGGTGATGCATTTATGTTTTCACTAAACAAGATATAAGGCAGAGTTTAAAAAAAGATTTGAATTTCTTTTTGAATAAGTACTTTGTTTTTCCATTGGTTCACTGAAATGCCCTTATGTTAAAAACAACACTCGTGAACAATCCGGTAGAATAGGTTACACTTGTTAACTATAATATATATATACATCTGATTAAAATTATGAAATACCGGCCTCATGCACCAAATTCGTAGCGTGTTCTTCATGCTATTAAGGTTCATAACTACACATCAATGCTCATAAACACTTTTACAACTTAAAAGTAATTCATATCAGAGTCAAGCGTTTTTAATCATATATATTTTATTCTCAATACAGCAAAATACAAAGATGATTTGCAACAGACTCAGAAAATCCATTAGTAATACTCACTTAAAAAAAAAACTCACAAGAAAAAAAAAGTGTTTAAATTACAAGTTTGGATAATCGAGGCTCATAAGAGTACCTTTAAATCATATTGCATCCATATATGAATATATATATATATGTAGATTTCTTCTTGTCAATCTCTTGTCAATACTTTTAAAAACTAAACTGATTTTATACTGCTTGGCAATGATTGTTTAGAGATCACTAGAAAATGAGTACTACATACAGACAGAGAACCACTCAGAGTGAAGTTCCTATGTCACGAATGGCAGAGCTTTCTTAGAGTCGACTGCATTTAGCCTTTTTCAACCTGACCAACATCACCATTTGAATGACAGAAAGCCATGTTCATATAGCACAGGAAATCTGAACATGACGTCACTAACATACAGTGTTCTGTTGAAAAAAAAAAATCAGTAACGAAAATGTGCATTTAATATATTCACATTCTATTTACAATTAATACAAATCGTTAAATCGTAAAAATTTACCCTAAAAGAGAATTTTATGTACATCTGTACAGCTTAGTATTTAAATAGAAACATGCAAGTTTTATTTTTCAACTGGACGAAGGAGGAAATAAAAACCCCATCTCACTCTGGGTAAAGTTATGATCACAAAGAAAATTAAAGATGGATTTAAATCAATCAGCCAGACTAAAACTCTAAAAGCACTACCATGAAGGATAAAAAACAGGAAAACAAAAAAAGAACACAGCATGACAACTTCATGTCTGGAGAAGCAAAAAGGCCATGGGAAAATCCATATTCATACGCAGATACTTTATCATCATGAATCTGCTACAGAAATCACATTAGTGCATGAATTCATTTACATAAAAGCACAATGAACAGACCTCAGCCCTGTAACACAACGAACGTACTGACTTTCCAAATCGATGGATTTATCAAGATAGAGGGTCGTGACAAGCGCATCAGTGATATCTCATTAACCTCCAGAAGTTCGTGTTTTTTTTTAATTGGCAGGAGTCCTTGTTAGCTGCTGCACAAACAAGCAAGAAAGACATCTGCATAGACAGAAAAAACAGTTTGGGAGCCAATTAGAGGAAAGATGCTAGTGCAAGAGATGCTAAAGTTTTCCAGCATTTCATAACCGGTGGATCCGGTCGACCGTCCTCTTCGATCGGATTTACTGCGTGTGTGGATTACGGGTCGGTCTTGCGCTAAAATCACTATATGTAATATGTACATATATAAACTGCTATTCTCAAGAGAACACATAAATAGATCCGTACATGACTGCTTTCTTTTAAAAGAACTGCAACACACAGGTGACTATGACACTATAAAGGCAACCTCAAGACTCACATTAAATAGTTAAATATGATATTTTCATATACAATAGAAATACGTCTCTCATCTCGTATTGCAACCCTGTATCCATGCCCAAGAGTGAAAACGCAACTTGGAATGAAGCGATTCGCTGTTATCTAAATAAAATCTATATTAGGCTAATAAAATAAAAAGAGCGAGAACCAATGCGAGCGCTACATTTCGTATTAAAAAAAATCTTGGCCTGGGAGTTTGCGGTAGTGACGTATACAAATATGACAGGCTATAACTCCGATGTGGCGTCCGTGGATGAGCCAGGCCAAAAAAAAACCCCAAAACTCATTCGTAATAATGCCTTGATATGGTGCCGAACAGTCTTTTGGTCTGGTATACAAGAAAGAGGCCCGCGCATTTGATCAGTCAGCACTGTATTCATTATCTGCTGATGTTCTTTCTGCTTCTCGTTTTACAAGCCTTTGGCCATCCACACCCTTCTACATGTGTATTTCCAGATATCGTGCTTCTCAGTTTCCTGTATATCAAATACAAGGCACAGTAAAATGATAAAAGGAGAAAACCTCAATTTTAAAGCACCTTTGGTTAAAGGGAGGTACTTTGGTTGAAATAAAAAGCTATAAACATCCAATTATTATATTTGTTTGCTTACAGCTACCAGAAAATAAACCCGAAAAGAGAGTCAAAGAAAGCAGGCTGTTTGTTTGTTTCCTTTCTAGCCGATGATATGAGCAGGATGAGGAGCAGGAGTGCTGATTGGCCGCCTCCCCTCTCGTGAATATTCATAGGGTCTGTGGTGGAGGGGCGGGGCTCTGAGTGTTTCAGTTTTGGCAAGCTGGTGTAGAAATGAACACAGTGTCACAGAGATGTCTGAGGCAGGTCGAGTGTGTGAGTGTTTTGCGTAGGTTTAGAGGGGCTACGGATAGATCTACTGGATGAGCTTGGCGTCCAGTCGTAGCCAGTGTAGGCCCTGCCGTGTGAAGCGCACCAGGTCAGTCATGCTGCTGGTGTTGAAGACGAGCGGGCTCATAGTCTTGTCCAGCTCGGTGAAGAACTCTGCAGGAAACACAAAGAGGAGTTGTCAAAATTGACCATCGTTAGCTGGTGATGCACACGTGGATTCACACAAGCAGAAAACAAACATCCTGAGCCAGAATTAAGTTAGATTGAGTTATATAGGCCCGGTTTCACCAGCACTAGGCATTAGTTTAATTAAGATATACAAGCAACCATAAGACAATATTCCAGGTAAGCATCTTAACACAGAACAATGACACTGACATGTTTTAAGATATGTCAGAGCAAGATATTTTCATCTGAGACCGCTCAAACATGCAGTTTAGTCTGGGACTAGCTTAAGCCTTGTCTAGGAAACTGGGGGAAAGAGTTTTTAACAAATCACAGCGTGTGTGAATTTTTTCAGGATTCTTTCAAATAAAATAAAAATAGTATAACAGTATAAAGTCTATCTCACTTTTTTTTACTAATCTAACATCTTTGCTGAATAAAAGCTGTATTCATTTCTTAAATAAATAACCCGATAGTGTACATTAAAAATATTTTTAATTAATTCTGTTCTTTTTAACATTTAATTATCAAAGAAAAAGGTATTACAGTCTACAAAGATATTTTTTCCAAAATTGATAATTAATCAGAATATTAGAATAATTTCTGAAGGATCTCGCGACACTGAAGAGTAATGACGCTTTTGAATCACAGAAATACATTATATTTTAAAGCATGCTAAAATAATAAAAAAAGCATTTTAAACTGTAATAATTTCACAATTATAATACTTTCCCCCTTTTTACTCAAATAAATGCAATCTTGATGAGCAGAGGAGATTTCTTGAATAAACTTTAGAATAAGTAACCCTTATTTTCTATTATCTGTGACTCTTCCCTCAAACTCTTAATTGGCTGTTTGTCAATAGTTAGTGCGGTAGTAGTCGAGTTTAGGTATCGGGTCAGATTAGGGATGTAGAGTAAGGCATTAATATATGCTTAATTAGCACTAATAAATGGCTAATATTCTAGTAATGCTAAAAAACCACTAGTTAACAGACCCTAAAATAAAACCTTACCAAAATCACTGATCCAAATAGTGTACATCCAATTGTATAAACAGTTCTAAGTTTTAATTCGGTCATCATCTGCTCACCCTCAAGTAGTTACAAATCTGTATGAATGGTTTTGTTCTGCTGCTTTGGGTCAACATTGATGATACAATGGTGACCTAAAAAACCTTTCTTCAAAATATCTTTCTCTGCGTTCAGCAGAACAAAGAAGTTTATACAGGTTTGGAACGACTCGAGGGTGAGCAAATGACGACAGAATTTCATTTTTGGGTGAACTATTCCTTTAAGAAAAGTCTTTGAGAGTCACAAAACCACCCGAGTACAGCCTCAGGAAGAAGAAAACAGCCTTAAAGTACCTCTCTGCTCTTTGGCGAGCTGTTCGGCCTGGTCCCACACCTCGATGGCGTAGAGGAAGTTAGATGTGACCTGGACGTAGCTGGCTGCCATCTGGTGGATGCGCTGGGGGATGGTGACGGAGGAGCTGGCGCTCTGGCTGGAGCTGCTGGAGGAGTAGCTGCCCGCGCTGCCCGGGGAAAGCTTAGGAGACACCGGAGACGGCATTCCCGCCGTTTTACTGCAGGGCACAGAAGACACAATGAATAGAAATATATATTGTTTTCTTGCAATGCATGCAATTAGTAAAGTAGAATATATATATTTAATGCCATGTCAGCATCAAAGACAACAAAGTTGTTTTAAATTCTTAAAGACTTTTCCTAACAACTTTTTTACTAGACTCTAAGTCAATTCACTTCATAAAACAGTTCTCTTTATATTAAAAGCCGGCAATGCATGCCATTAAATGTGCATTTTGAAAAACTGGCTTATATTTCAAAAACAGAATATATCGCTACAAGTGGTGAGTGTAAATAAATATATATTACAGGTAATGTCAATTTTACTCATTTGCAATTGAATGATTGATTGTTATTGGTCATCCTCACGTTTCTATAATATTTCCACCATCTACAATAATAATGGAAACAGCGTAACTTACTTTGCTACTCCAGGAGATGGAGCTTGGTTATTACTCAACGAATTCTGGAGGAAGTAAACAAATAAAACCGTACTTAATAAATCTTGTATATGTTAGGATTAACAACAACGATTTCACAACATGGTAACCTTTAGACAGACAAAAACAAAATATGCAAATAGAAGAACCTTCAACAATCTTACAGCTCGAAATACAGAAAACCACGTTACCTTCAAGTGTTCAGTGAGCGTTTTAGAGTATTTCAGTGCACTTTCTTTGCGAAGCTTGAAAAGCCTCAAATACAGGAGCGCTTGGCACCTCAGGCTGCAGAGAGACACGGACGGATTAGACTGATGAGATCACCAAACACTGCATCCACATCAACACAGACATCAGCTTTACCTACATTTACTTCATTATTAAATTCAAAGCTGGATGGTATTAAGCACTGATAACTCACTTAAAGGGACAGTTCACCAAAAAAAAATAACTCCACTTGTTTCAAACCTGTATGAGTTTCCTTCTCCAGTTCAACATGAAAAGATATTTAGAAGAACGTCGGTACCTAGACAGCTGATGGTGTAGTATTTTTGTCTATATTATGGAAGTTAAAGTGCCAACATTCTTTAAGACATCCTCTTTTATGTTCAACAGAACAAAGAAAGAGTTTGGAACAGGTGTAGCCATTTCCTCTTTGGGTGAACCGTCCCTTTAACAATTTTGTTGGAAATATAAAATGAAAGCAATAGAGCTTGTAAAAGCATAGCAAGACAGGGCTGCTCGTCGCGTCATTAATAGCTGCTCAGATAAACCTGTTACTCACCTGCATGCCACCCAAGATGTCTTTCAGTGGCAAAGAAATTAAGGTTTTTTGAGGAAAACATTTCAGATTTGTTCTCAATAGAGTGGACTTCAATGATGGCCAATGATTTAAAAGACCAAAATGCAGCTTTAAAGAGCTCTACATGAACCCAGCCGAGGAATAAGGGTCATATAACCAAACGATCAGCCATTTACTGAAATAAAAAAAGCTATATTTGCCTGCTTTAACCACAAATGTCTTTATTAACTGATGTTGGACAGGTCACGTGTGAGGTAGGGGAAAGTACAGACTACCGTTTACAAAAACAGTTAAACAGCCATGTCGGATGATTGGAGGTTGAAGTAGGAAAATGACTTTTTAATACAAAGACGACGAACTAACAGCGTGTGACATTTCCAACAGGATTACGACGTGTGTGTGCTTAAAAGTAGATAAATATATACATCTCTTAAAGAAATCATGACACGCTGTAAAACTGCAACAGCACTTTTTGCAGTTTGTGAAACCTTGTCTGAACAAGACTTTAAAGACAGTTTTGTCTACTTGCTACTCAACTGACTTCTATTAATGTTTGTCATTTGTAAACAAACATCTTCCAGGACACAGAAAATAATAAAACTATATCAACATTCAAGATAATAAGGCGTGTTATCTGATTAAAAAAAAAAAAAAAAAGACTGGGTTGAGTGCACAACTCAAAATGCTGAGCAGCAAGTGTCCTTGAGGTTTTAGTTAAGTCAGCTTTTAATTCTCTACACTATAGTTCTGCTAGATAAAGCGGTTCCTCCCTGGCCGAGATCGTGAAGAGCTCTTTGAAGCTGTGTTTTGGCCATCGTTAAAGTCCACTATAAGGAGAGAAATCATGCAACGTTTTCCTCAAAAACAACTTCAGTCGCAAACAAATTAAGAAAAACATGAAGGTCTTGGACGGCATGGGGGTGAGTAAATTATCAGGTAACAAACTTCTCCTTTCTGTCTTCCTAGTCTGAAACTCTCCATTTAGAGAGCGGCTGATGGGTTTCTGCTACGTACCACAGCACCGCTAGCCTTTTGTCTGCAGAGGTAGCATCCGGAGCCATGTAGCTCTTCAGCTTCATAGTGTACCTGCACAACACACACACACACGTTTGTCAGCACACTCGCCGAGCACAATGAAGAGATTCGGTGGAGGACGTATGTGGGCTTACTTGATGAGTTCCACGGTTTCTGCGTACATGGGGAAGGGAGATTTGGCCTCCTGGGCACTCTTCTCCAGGGCGTTTCCACACTCAATGAAAGACACCACAGCATCCAGGTAATACACAGCCTTCTCAAACCGGTCCATCTGAGGGCAGGACAACACACGTGAGGCGTGAGCCAAAACACGCTCTACACAGACGCCCCATCCACTTTATGTTATGAAACGCGTGCGCAGATGGATATAAAGGACAGTTGTCATTTTTATGGACAACAAGCATTTGACATACAGGTCAAAGATGAGCAGTCCAATTTTAGTGTTACTTAACATGATTTTACATGATTAATAACAAGAATATTGGTAAAGATGTAATATGTAACGGTTCTTTGGAACATTTTTTCACTCAAACAGGGAAGATTCGAATTCTAGAAAAACATACATATGGCTTTAAGCATTTGTTTTGATGCTTGAAAACAGAAGTGAGGACAGCACCTGTTGTGTCGCTCTCAAAGGAGCACTAATACAAAAGGTCAGGGGTCACAGAAATATCAAGCAGATTATCTGACACGCAAGGAAAGAACCGGAGGCCAGTAAACAAACCCTCACCAGAGCATCTGCGTTGTGCTTCAGTTTCTTGGCTTCTTGAAGGTAATGGTCAGCCGAATGAACCCTGCAATTCAGATGAAGAAAGGACAGGATGTTACTTCACCAAAGATTAAGACAGGAGAACGCACAATGAAATGATAATTAAACAAATAACAATACATGATGCTTAAACATCAAATACTAGAAATTAAACAAAAGACTAAGTTATTTGTGGAATTGGTTAAGCTATATATTTTACACTTTGTTATTTTTCACCATGTCACACCGAGAAAAGATCCAGATTGAAAATCTCCATACCTGTCCTCAAAGAGGAGTTTGGATCTAGATTTAGAGCCATCAGAGAGGGGCGGCACTGCAATGGGATTCTCCGCTTTAGAGCTTTTCTCCTGGGAATATATATAAAAAAAAGCAACGTCTTGACAAATGCACCGAATGCACAGAAACTGAATGATTAAATGATTAAAAAGTATTTGGCAACGGACTCAAAATAGCATATTATAAACGCACTTCACATAAAGTGTTTTAAAGGTATTGCATAAAGTGCCATTACAAAAACCTCCAGAGACTAGATGCATTACTGTACACGCACCATACAGGATGCATTATGTAAAAGTTAAAGAGAGGGTGCCTGAGGTCTTCTACGGTGTTTGAACGTGTATGTATTTGTAAAAAGTGGAGGACGAGAAGCGCAAACACACCTTGGCGTCCCTGCGCAGGGGCTTGTCGTCTCCTTTGCGGTGTTTGGAGTTGGAGCTGCTCTTGCTGCTGTCTTTGCTGCTGGAGCTGCTCGGCACGGAGGCGGAGGACTGGCTGAGCGTCCGCTTGCGGCCCTGGTGCTCTGATTTGGGCGTCCGCTGCAGCGTAATCGAAGGAGAGGGCGCAGACTCCTTCTCTTTGTCCTGAGCACGCTTAGAGCTGCAGAAAACAAACTGGGGTTTAGCATCAAAAAACAACTGCTCTAAAGACTTCGCTGATGTGAGAGCTTAATTGTCTGCTGACGATCTTTAACTGTAGAATTATTACTTTAGCATTATTTTTCTATAAGCATTACATTATTATTTCTTTTTGTGCATTAAACACAATATAGCACAATGCGATGCATTTGAACAGTATTGCAGAATGAAAAGCCAAGTTTATTAAAATATTTTAGATATTATGCCAATTTGTACGTTATTTGTGGTCAATCACAATCTGTAAATAAATGTGATGCGATATATAAACGTAAATGAGGAGCGATGTTACGAACTGATGCAAGATGGCAGCCAAAAGAGGCTTTTTTGCATATTTTTTCCCGTTTAAAAGTTAAAGATCTTTCATTTGCTTACACAAAAGTATATAAAAAGCATTGTGATTAGAAATAATAATAAAATGCATTGAAATTATTAAAACTATGCGTTCACAACATTAATATTTGCTCAGTGTGAAGCAGAATGAACTCACTCTTTACTGCTTGATTTGTGTGACGACTTTTCATCCAGTTTTGACTTCTTATTGTCTGGCTTGACACCATCATCATCATTCTGTGGAAGAAATTCAATAGTTATTAAAAAAGTGCTCTATTTTTGGGTCAGTAAGGTTTTTTTTTATTTGTACATTTATTTAGCAAGGCCATATAAAGACATTTTAAGGACATACTGTATTTTTTCTATTCACTAGGATCTTTACTATACAAACAAATGGATCACTTTTTCTAAAACAATATAAAGCAGCACAATTGTTTTCAACATATAATAACCAGAAATGTTTTTTGAGCAGCAAATGATTTCTGAAGGATCATGTGACACCGATGACCGGTCTCAGCTTTTTACAAGATATTCACACAGAGAACTGTTATTGTATTGCAATAAAAGCTTGGCTTATTGAGAGAAAAAAAAAAATATACAAGAAAAATTTTTTAGTGACCCCAAAATGTTTAGAATAAAGCATATCTGATGCTCAGAAGGCAGGCTTAGGCTTCTCTCAGAAGAGACAGGAAATAACACAGCGTTTCTGGCAGAGAGTGAAAAGTGATGATGCAGCAGTGTATGAGACAAATAAACCACTTAGATCTGCATCCCTGGAGCATAAACGCAGTCATAAGCAGCCCGGGTGTATTGGTAGCAACAGCCAACAATACCCTGTGTGGGTCAAAATTATACAATTTCCTTTCATGCCAAAAATCATTAGGATATTAAAGTTCCATGAAGATATTTAGTGAATTTCCTCCCATTAATATAAAAGCTTGATCAGTAATGAGCATTCCCAAGAACTTAACTTGGACAACATTAAAAGGAGATTTTCCTCAATATTTATTATATGTATAAATCTGTAATTAAAAAATGGCTGGTTTTTACATTCCAGGGAGACATTTTCTAGCAAACCCCCAAAAATAAAACCCCCACACAACAGCTGCCACCAACCTTGTGTTTTCTCTTCCCCTTGCTGCCTCCCTTTTCTCCCGGCTGTTTCTGGAAGTCTTTTCCTTCAGCCGGGGAGCCCCTCTCCACCTTCACCTCGACCTCCTTGAAGACCCGTCCAGGCACTCTGGTCAGCAGACTGAGGTCGATCTGCACCAGCAGTCTGGGCGGCAGACTCCCGCCATCATTACTCAGCGGGGAGAGCATGGGCGAGAACAGGACAGAGGGGTTCTCTGCATACTGCTCTCTCGGCGTCTGCGAAGAAGAGGGTACGCTCTCGTTGCCCTCCGAGTCCGACGTTGACGGATCGGATTCTACGAACTCACGCGAAGGGGGCGGTTTCTTGCGTTTCTCTTGCGCTGGGCGAGGGGAGGAGGTTTTGGGCTCCTTCTTGATGTTGGGCTTGCGGGGGCCCTTGTTGGCCGCACGGACTCTGTGCAACGGGATGTCGGGTGAGGGTTCGGTCTCCACCTTGAGCCCACCCTTCGGCTCCTCCACCACAGGAGGCTTGTCTGGCTTTTTAGGCTGCTTCTTGCCCACCTCCTGTCGCCGTCCCTTCTGACTTCCACCCTCGCTCTGAGCGGGAGACTTCTGACTTCGCCTGTCTTGGCTCTTCTGGTTGGGCCGGAGGTCTCGCCCGGCTGAGGGCGCGGTGTCTTTTGAACCCGAGCCGCCATAGATCCTGCTGGAGTTCTCTCCTCGCCCCTCTTTCTTGTACTTCGGTGGCGTTGTGCTGCTGTTCTCCACCGGAGAAGCTGGGGACGACTTGTTGACTTTCTTGAACCAGTTGTCCAGCTGCCATTTGTTAGCCGTGGGCTGCTCCCGCTGTGATGTCAAACAGGAAACATGCATTGAGCGTGATGTCAAACGGAGCTGCTTGGGTCAACTGATAAATCGACATGGCCTAACAATGTTGAGGGAAACATCAAATTTAAATGTATACAGCGTAGTTTCTTTAAAACCTGATGCATGACCCGACACTCATCTTTCTCCCTTTATTCTTAACGGCCATAATTTAACTAATTCAAGTCCAGATTTTTGAGGACGCTAGCCAAAAATGCTGTTTGAACTGCAGAACTCTTATTAAAACCATAAGCAAAAGTTGCTTTTTTATTTTATTCTGTCGCCTGCTGTTCATGGTATTTAGCTGCAACAGAAAGCTTTGCAAAAATAAACTAATTTGATATCTAAATGACTTTCTTTTTAACATGATCAGAATCAAAACTAGGAATTGTTAAGAACTAGAACCTAAAAGCAGAAACGGGATCGCAAAACCGATACCGAACCCTGCTCAGAGGTAAATCGGCGCTTGGTGTGATTGCGTGGATCAGTGCGTGGACTGACCTCGGGTGACGCAGGACGAGGTGGTTCGTTGTTCTCGCTGTCTGTGGAGCTGCTCTCGCTCTCGCTGTCTGAACCGGAGCTGCTCTCTGAACCGCTGTGACTGCTGGTGTCCACTTGTTCAGGGGCCTCGCTGTTATTACTGTTGTTACTGGGGTACACATACACATCTATTACCGTCTTGTCGGCTGTGTGATCCCTCATGGATTCACCTCAACTTCGCAAAGGCACAAATAGAAGCGAGATGATCTCAATACACTGCTCGAGCAAGCTTATTCACTAAAACCCACATAATAAGCAACGTGCATCTCCTAACCCATCATTTACAAGATTCACCCAGGGCAGTTTGCACCAGCTGTTCCTAACTTAACCAAGCCTAGTTTTGACATAAAGGGGCACTACATACACCCTACTAAATGTTTCTGCATTGCACACAATATTTAAAATAAAACAGCAGATTGCATCAATAAGCTCATGTTTTAGTTCTTAAGACAAATGAGAGGATGAACTCACTTACACAAACTATATTAAAAGGCATAGCAAAATGTGCCATTTATTAAAATGACACATTTTGAAATCAAAAATGATTTCAGGTTGTATTTTTTCATTTTAACTGACAAATATATACGTAAAAATCTATTCATCAGTA
>JAUMHR010000081.1:11281413-11294162 GCA_032361145.1 Enteromius fasciolatus
TTATTTTTTTAACACTGGTAAAAGATGCAGGTGACTATTTTAGAATTGGCTTCTGACTTTGTGTTTGTTTTTTCTGTAGGGGAAGATGATTATGCAGGATAAGCTAGAGAAAGAAAGAAACGATGCCAAGAACTTTGTAGAAGAATATGTTTATGAAATGAGAGACAAACTTCACGGAGCGCTGGAGAGCTTTGTCAGCGAGGCTGTGAGTATCGCTTTAGTTTATAAGGATAGCTGTCTTCTTAGTGTGGGTTTTATTAAGCAACGTCTTTTGATGCAGGATCGAGATTCTTTCTCCTTGAAGCTGGAGGACACTGAAAACTGGTTGTATGAAGAAGGAGAGGACCAGCAGAAGCAAGTGTACATCGATAAACTGGCCGAGTTGAAGGTAGATGTGTGTTGCTGATTTGTTGAAATTTGAAACTGTTCCCAGTTAAAAAGAATGATCGGAAAAATGAACGATCAAAATCGTGTGCTTCTAGAAACTGGGAGAGCCGATTCAAAACCGATACTTGGAGGCAGAGGAGCGGCCAAAAGTGTTGAATGAACTCGGAAGGCAAGTCCAGCAGTACATGAAGGTCGTCGAGGCTTATAAGGCCAAGGTAGCCACTCATTAATTCAAGGCATATTTATTTATACAGCTTTTTATACGTTAGAGATTGGATGAATCACATTACTGTCATCTCTTAACTCAGGATGAGCTGTATGATCATTTGGATGAGCTGGAGATGATGAAGGTAGACAAGCAGGTGAATGAAACCATGACCTGGATGAACAACAAAATGAATCTGCAGAGCAAACAGAGTCTCAGTCAGGACCCTGTGGTTAAAGCCCAAGAGATTCAAGCCAAAACAAAGGTACAAACCTTACCAGTGTTATCTGTCTGGAACTAAATCTGCTAAGGGGTACTTGTTTTTTTGTAAAATCAAACGGTTTGATCAAACTTTAAAGATGCGTTTAAAGTTTGAGGAAGAAGAGTGAGGAGATACAGTCTCTCTCTCTCTCTCTCTCTATATATATATATGTATATATATATAATTTATAAATAATCAGTGAAGAGAAGGACATTTTTGAAAATATTCAAATTAGGAACATCAGAATCATTTGATAGTTTGTGTATTAAAAAACCCCTCTACATCTTAATCAGTGTGTATCAAGTACGTTACAGTGTTGCGTCTCTGACAGACAGGCTCCTCCTCCTCATGAAGTGATAACGTAGTCAAAGCATCCAGTACTGTAGGAAATGCATATGTTCCCTGGAGCTCTGCTTCTACGTGCTACCATGCGTTTACTTTTTTTTTTTTTTTTTTATATCATTATATTTAAATCTGGATTAAAAAGCACATGGATTGTAAAATAATAATATGTTTGATTTGTGGAGCGTTATTAAACATGCTGGAGATATTCGTATTGCACTTCATTACACTTACTTATTTCATGCCTTAAAAATTCTCTAACATTTACCGCCGCAAGTATCCTCCTATAAACACTGGAGAAAAAACGTTTTATTTTATTATAAGCCCTTAGCAGATGTATGTCCCGTTGAGAAGTGAGTCGTCTAACTGTGCCTTCATGCTTTTACAGGAGCTGTATTCTGCTTGCAATCATATCGTCACCAAACCCAAGCCCAAAGTGGAGCCACCGAAAGAGGAGACGCCGGCCGAGCAGAATGGCCCCGTGAACGGACAGGAGGGTTCAGACGCCCAGACGAGCAACCCAGAGAAGGGCCAAGCTGCTCCTGAAAACACAGAGGCCAAGCTTCCTGAAATGGACATCGACTAGGTTCTCTCGGCCCTCTTCTGCGCCCGCACCAGCCTCTCTCACGCCTCTTATATGCCTCTGAGTTTGGATTCAGAAAAAATCAAAAAGAACAAACAAAAAAAACATTGATTTTGTTGAAGCAGACTGACCAGTTCAGTTCTCCTACTGTCGGTTGCATGTTTCTTTCTTTCTTTCTTTCTGTTTTACGGGATGCATAGAGATCAAATCTCTCTCTCTTTTTTTTTTTTTTTGTTCGTTTAAACGGGGAAAAAACATGTTACAGATATAGGACAGGAACCTGGTCTTTGTAGGTTTTTTTTTTTGTAATATCCACAGTTCCAGTTTCGTTGAATACAAGGTGGACAAGATTATCAAATGGGACAGACTGATTTAGTGCTGTTGAACGGATAGCACGTGTCTGTTCCGGTCTACTGTTTGGAGAGTTTATTAGCATTGAAGATTTGCTGCACAGACTAACTTCAAGTGAAGTTTCTAACTACCAAATCTTGGGGGAAAAAAGCACTGAATCTGCTGAACTTCTTCTCGAGGCGGAGGCATGAGCTGCACTGTATGTCCAAGTAGAGTTGAGTTACTGTTAATGCAGTATTTCGTTGTGAAAGGTGCGTCATTCTGTGTCCACGGCCTGCGTGTGGTCGCTTTTTTTGGGTTTAGCACTGTTTGTTTGTTTTCCTTTTCTACTGTGCAGCCTGTGTGTGAATGGAGGAGACTACTTTGTTGTCCATTCCAGTCACAGATGATGAGAATAAACCATTCGTTTTGGTATACAGTCAACAGAATTTATTGGGATATATTGGAATGTATTTATTGGATGTACTGTACATACTGGTTTACTTTTAGTGTGATTACAGTGTTGGTTTAGTGGGGTGAAATAAAATCATCAGGTATTTCCAACATCGCATCTGGGAAAAATAAAACTTGATGTGTCCCCAAAATACAGTACAATTAAATGCATGAAAGGTCAACTATGACGTAAATTCTACAATACAGATCAGTTTACTAGCCAGCATCATAAACAGTCAAATATACACACTCAGTGACTGAAGTTTAAGACATGGTATGAAACGCTCAGAAGTCTGACAGGAAAAGGTCCGTTCTGCACAATGAAATTGTTTTAGTGACCAGTGCCAGTCTATTTCTGATAGAAAGTGACCAATGGATGGACCCTGCACTTTTCCTTTTTTAGTAGTCCAATCCCTCTAAATCTTGTAAAATGTGGTATTTAAATACCTGTTTTGCATAAATACTGTATTAAAAATGTCTGAAAGCTGGCATACTGCCTTATAAAGCTTACAGAAATATTAAAATGACTTAGAATTAAAAAAATGTGCTATGTAGATTAAAATATTACATTAATTATATTAATCGCATCCAAAATAAAAGTTTTTGTTTACATAATAAACGTACTGTGTATATGTATTATATATAAGTACACGCACACAGGGCCAGGGGCCCCTAGGCTACAGGTTGCTGTCATATTTTCAGTCACACATTGTATACGCCTATATCATTCGTCTCTGTTAATATCGTTCAACTGTGGCGTGAGTGACGTGCGTCTGACGTTTATATACTGAAGGAGGATTTGCCTCAATCCAATAGATATTAAGTTTTTTCTTTCTTTTGACCAAGAGGCTGAAGCCATATAGAGCCTGTGCATTGATCTGGCCGTGCACGCACATGCATGTATATATTTCAGAAAATGTTTTTTATGTAACATATATAATACACATATAAATATATATATAGATTCATGTAAATCTTTTCAAAATATGCTGTATGTGTGTGTATTTATATAAACATACACGCATATATTACATGAAAACTTATTTTGGATGCAGTTTATTATTTGACGGCGCTAAAAAAGAAGAGAAAAAATATATGTTTTTTTGGAATCAACATAAAATGCAATAAACTGTGGGATAAAATTAACAATAACTTAAATCTGAAAAATGTAAAAATAAAAAGATGAATAATAATAATAATCGTTTAAGCACTTAAAATTATTTGTACTTAATTTTTGGAATCTGATTATGTAATCCAGATAACTGAATAACAGATAATTTATTAACCCACCTCCATTTAATTGTCGATTTAAGCTTTTGTTTAATATGCAGGCCTATTAATAGACTAACGCTATACTCCCGTTGCCTGGTTACGTTCCTCAAGCTATTAATTTTTGGGCCACGCCCACTTTAACGAAGGCAGCACATAAAGTATCGGTTATGAGTGAGCTTGTACGATTGCAGGGCATTGATTCGGGTTGTTAAATATGATTGCTAGGACAGCGTCATGTGGAAAACACACCAGGCGCAACGTGACGCCAATGAGAGCTGCCCCATCCTACAGTACGAAGCGTTTCAGATCTAACTCTGCGGTAATTATCGACTCGTTATAATCGCTATTTTTTTCAACTCCTAGATTTCCAAAGGCACGGGGCTAAACGCAGTCGGAGTACTCGCCAGGTAAAGGCAAACGGATGCAACAAAGACAGGTGGGATTGTTTCCGGAAGGATTTCTGCTAAGTGCTCTTACAGCTGTTGCCAGCAATCATGAATATTAATGAAAGGCGTTTGCTTAACGGATTACTTTTTAATTTACATAACAAAATGAGTTACCAATTACTTTATTTTTCCTATTTCCCATTTGTGTTTATTGTTGAAGAGCAGTGTTGGGGAAAGTTACTTTTTTCCAAAGTAATACATTACAATATTACGTTGCTCCCCCCAAAAACTAACGAATTACGTTACTTAGTTACTTTTTATGCAAAGTATTTTGTATGTTACTTTTGCGTTACTTTGTAAATGTGGCCAGAGCTTGAGTGTTTGTTTTTAATATAAGACGTTTTATTTAGCAAATGTAAAAGTAAATTCACATCTGTGTAGTAGAATACAGGAGAAGAAAATGATCTTCAGCAATTACAAAAAATCCAATGAAGCACAATAGTTAGTTTTTGAAGTCATTTGTGCATGCAAGTATGGCTGAACCGGATCATTAAAGGTCAGCAGCAAAGATATTGGTTAATAAAATGAGATTGGATACGTTTGTGTAATTTAATTACTGCAGGTAAGTACTAAATCTGTTTTTGGAGAGTGAGATTAAAGCTCATTCACATTGAGTCTAGAGCTACACTGTATTCACACACCGCACACAATGCTCTGTAACACTAAAGTAATGTAATGCATTATACTGGACAAAAAAAGAATGCAATATTGAAATGCACTGATTCTCAAAGTGTGGTACACAGAGGAATCACTGAATTAAATATACATTCATGTTAAAACACACTTTTTGCATGGTGGCTAAATGATGCATGTTAATTCTTTTGATCAAGTACTACTTTTTTTTTCTTTATTTTAAACCTTACATTTAAGTACAGTACAGTTTTTATTTAACTTGTAGGTATTGTTTTAATTAAATCGCTTAAGTGTTTTTATTTACCCGAATGTAAGCGCAGTGTTCAGTGTTTGTTTTTTATCTGTGCATAGCTGTGTAGCAGCATAATTAGGCCTACTGTGCTGCTTTAGGCCTATTTTAATGTTGGTGGCACTTGGTGTAAAACGTTTGAGAAAAACTCTGTTGCATTACTTTTAACAGCGTCTTTACCCAACACTGGTTGATTTATTAGTGTTTATGGTTCTGAACTGAATCATAATTCTCATATTGGGATAGTAAAGTGTCCATCTCTTGCGTGCTTCAGAATCTCACCAGAAGAACTTTTTACATTGTTTTTCTCCAGCTGTATAGTAGAGAAATTTGTGCTTTCATGTGCAGCCTCATTCAGATCTCGCACACACCTGTGGAACGTTTCCATGCAATACAGCTTGAACTACTTTTCTTTTTTGTTTTTGAAGCCATGTTCTGCAAATTTACGTTTCAGAGTAACAAAGGCTGGAAGACGTCCTAATCGCCGGTCGTTGATTTCCGGGTGCAGGAGAGGTCATGCCGAGGTATCACTGCTGACCTCTAGCTAGGAGTTTTATGCGTCTAAAATATGCAAGTTGAATGAGTCTAGCAGTAAGAGCGTAACGAGTCTCCTCTGCTCTCAGCAGGGCACGTCGGCTGCCAGTGCCTCCAAGGACTCCAGCCAGGACTCCACAAGTGAATTTTATGCTCTCTTCTCAACACTTTGTGCGGTTATATTTCCTCACAGACCTATAAGACCTGTTCTGTGTTATTGAGCAGGTATAACGATGCCCTCTGGTGTTTCCAGCTTCTTGTTGGATTGTTTGGATGTTGATTCTCCAGCTTCAAACACAGACACGACGCTTTCATCCATCGAGGAGTTTCGCAGAGCTGACAATTATGGTATAATTTGTTGCTTTTTACTTCTTGTATCAGGCCCACTTTCTGTCACTGAACAGAAAAGAGCTACATAGATATTCTTCTTGAATATTGAGTGTATTATAATGTATGTGTGTGTATACGGTATCCACTAATATTGGCACCCTTGGTAAATATGAGCTGTGAAAATAAAATTCCCTGTTCCCTGAAAATTGAGCGACCAAAGCCTTGGGGTCAGAAAGCTTAAAAAAAATCAAATAGCCCCTATATTACCACAGGTTGGTCTGAAGGGTTTCAAGAACAATTCTCCTGGCTCATCCAGAAACAAGCAGAAAACACTGTAGGCTAAGTCTTCTGGTAAAGGCGTTTTCGAGTTCCTGGAAGTAAAATGGTTTCTAATTCCTGCCACGCGAACACCCCAGGAAGTGAGTAGTTCCACAATTAGTTCAGATACTACGAAATGGTTCCTGTGATGGGAAAGGCCCTTTTGGCAGATGGGTTTAGTACAGACACCACGTCCACAGTTAAATATACTGCTGGATCTTTAATACTGTGGGCCTGTTTTCTGGTGGAGGTCCTGGACGGCTTCAGATTCACGGCGTCATGGATTCTATCAAATAGCCTACTCCAAAGCAAACCTCAAAATGAACACAGAACAATGTCACTGAGCACAAAACCAAGCTTTTTCCATCGACTCCTAATCCTAAACCTGAACCCTGTAGAAAATGAGAGAGAAGCACCAACATGTGTCTGTGAATCTGAAGGGTGTAAGCCAGAGTGCTTCAGTGTCTCAGTACAGTGTTTGAGTTTCTTCTGAAGATTGTCTGTTTGTGTGCCTCTCAGACGAGGAGGCAGCATTGCTTGCTGAAGATAGGACGAGGAACACGGTGAAAAACTCCACTCTTCTGGATCACAGCCATGCGCAGGACCTAGCACTGCAGCAGCCTCCAAATCTCTCCTCCATTCTCGGTAAGTCGTGGCTGTTTATCGTTAGTAACTGCTATCAATGCAGTGAGGGCTGGAGCATTTCACATTAATGTTTTAGCGCTGTGTGCTTTTATTTTATGCAGAGCTATCAATAAACCCTGCTGAAGAGAAATCGTTTTCTTTGTCACCCATTCGGTAAGGCCTTTATACTTAAAAAAAAAATGCTAGATGATGCATATGATGTGTGGAAATGTTTTAATGAAGGCTGCATTTGTTTGATCAAAAATACAGTAAAAACCATAATATAATGAAACATTATTAGCATTTAAAAAAACTACTTTCTATATGAAAATATGATTAACTGTCATTTATTCTTGTGATGCAAAGTTTCCAGCATCAGTATTCAGTCAGTACTCCATTAATACTCAAAAATCTATCTAATATGTTGATTTGCTGCTCAGTTATTAAGGTTTTTTTTTCCATCAATGTTTGCGTGGCTTAATATTTTGTGGAAACCTTTTTTTCAAGATTATTTGATAAATAGAAGTTAAGAAACCGCATTTATTTGAAATGGCATCTTATGTAACATAAATGTAAATAAAAAAAGGAATTAATTTCTGTTAAACACAAGCACACCGGATCATGTGATACTGGAGAAACGATGCTGACAATTCACCTCTGCATCACAGGAATCAATTACAAATATATTACAAGAGAAAGTAAAAAATCTGTGATAATGATTAAAAAAAGAGTTTAGTGCCATGAAGTTATTTTGTATATTTTTCTCCCAAAAATATATCAGCTTAATTTATGATTATTAATATGCATTGCTAAGAACTTAATTTGGACAATTTTAAAGGCATTTTTTTTTATTATTTTGAATTATTTTTTTTTATCTTCAAATAGTTGTGTCTCTGTCAAATATTGTCCAATCCTAGCAAACCATTCATCACTTTATTCAGCTTTCAGATGGAAAAAAGACCCTCATGACTGGATATGTGTTTGTGGGTCATATATTAGTGTTTTTGAGCACATAAATGCACATTGCATATTGAAAAATCATCATGTTTCCAAACTGTTGACAAGCACTTTATACATGATTATGTGCCAATATACTTTCAAATATATTTTCCAGCCTCTCTCCTTTACGTGTGCCCCCTCAAACCTCAACATCAGACACTGCATCAGGTACTTGAGTCGCGCCATAAAATCCAGTCCATTTTCTCTTTTCTTTCTTTCTTTTTCTTTCTTTCTTTCTTTCGTTCTTTCTTTCTTTCTTTCTTTCTTTCTTTCTTTCTTTTATTCAGTTAAAGCTGTGTTTCTGCTGTTTGCAGGATGTGTGTTAAAATCAGCTAATGAGAGAACGCCTGTGAATACTAGGGTTGTAGTTCTTTCCCCTGTTGTGAAAAAGGTGATTAATACTGTCTTTCATATTACTTCATATCATATGTACGGTCACATTTATGTCTGCATGACTAATAGCTTCCTCCTTGCATTCTACTAGAAATAAGTAATGCGACTGATGATATCACAGAGTCTGTCTGCTCAGAATAATGAGGAAAAACTTCCTTTTTTAGTGTTTTGCAGAAAAGGAACAACCGATAAAGCGTAGAAAAGTGACATTCAGTGATATTGTGAGCATTCAAAACGTATCAAGACGTAAATGTGGTAAGAGAGGCCAGCAGGACTCCGGAGTAAAGCTGATTAAAGCAGGCAGACGCGTGCCGGCGGGATCCCGAGACGTTTCCTCAGGGCCTGTGAAGTTTTTTGACTTTGCAAATGAGCGTGAGAGGGAAGCCTTTTTCCAGAGATTCAAACAAAGACGCTTGTTCACGTTTCCTGCCAAACCGGTAATTTCTTTTTATTACACGTAATGAAATGTAAATGATGTCTGTGTTCCATTTGTGTGCATTTCTGTTCTTTATAGATCATCTCAATCTGAGAGGACTTCACAAGCTGATCAATGTACTTTTTCTTTCAAGTAAAGAAACACAGGATCATTTCTGACCAGCAGAGGGCAGCCAACACCTCTACATCGTGCTTGCTTTACATTTCTACAAATATTTGAATTAGTTTGATGGCCATGCAGTGTTTTTAAGACCTCAAGATGGATGCATATGTGTGCACTTCTCAGAAACAAGAGCTGAATAATTTAATTTGAATGTAAAATGAAGTTAAAACCGATCAAGTTATGTGCTAGTCATCAAAATGAGAAGGCAACAATGCCTTGCATTGCTCGTGGAATAGATTTTTACATGCTTTAAATAGAAAGAGAACCTTACAAATGAAATTATATTATATGTTTGTATACAAAAAATAATAAATATTTAAAAGACGAATGCAGAAGATTCTTATTATTACTCTTTACTCCCTCTCTGTGTGAACATAGTGCCCGATTAACTGCATCGGTCTTAAATTTAACCCCAAAACATCAACACAGCCGTTCTGACCACGTGGTCTATGAACCAAAATACCAGCCAATCAGGAAAGCGCAGGGGAGCGCAGCGAATAATGGACCAATCAAAGCGCAGTGGCGTTGCCAAGCAGCTCGTGTGACTAATGGCAGTCATATGACTGGCCCACAAATGGAGTCCGTCTGCTGGAGGCGAATGTGGCTCAGGAATTAAACGCGAAAAGGGGATTTATCCTTTAAAACCGTGGCTCCATTATGGCTCCCACTTTATTTCATAAACTCTTCAACAAAAAGAGCGCGTTTTCACCGCCCGCGAAATGCAACAAGGAGGACACGGTGTTCAGGTAACGTAGCGCGAGCTTCTCATCTCCAGCTTCCGGAGAATATAACATTCGCTTGAGTCAGTCCTGTGGGTATTGTACATTTAATATATTTAGCCTAGAGTCGAGTTTGTTTATGGTTATGTCTCCATGAGTGTTTGACTTCACGCTAGTTGTCACCGGATCTGACGAGGCTTTCTGTAAACGCACGATTCACTCCACACTTATTTTCTTTCCTGTCAGGCTTTTCTATGCGATCATTAAATGCAGAACTAGCGATGCTGTGTACACAATCGGCGGTCTTTCGCTAAATGTGCTCCTAATGTTATGTTGGTGGTGATTAAAGCAGCTCGTGTTTGTGTGATAAGCCGCGAGACTGGCACGTGACGCGATCCCTCGCCTGAGATGAGCAGGATCTGCGCCGCATGCAGAGAATACCCATCACAACAGCTTTCTTCCGTCTGCGTACAGCACTGACATGTTGGATTCATTTCTGTTGTAGGCTGATATTGTCGCTTTGTTTGGGTTGTTGTTCTTCAGCTTATTTGGTGCGTTAGATTTTAAGCGTTTGGAAGTAAGATGGGGATCCTGAAGTAAAGGGGGACTCCAAGGCTATTGGCTAACGTTATTTCTGATACTTCTGCTTGTAAAAACAAAACTGCTTATTTTCAGATTTTTTTATTTGTGGAAATTAGATATGGCACTGTTTAGTGAATTCGCTGTTCTACATTGTTTAGATTTTATCTACCAATGAATAAACACAATTGTTGCTGTTGGTATTTATTTTTTTAATTTTACTCAATCAGTGCTGTCAATCAGCCACAAGCATGAAGTGTATTGATATCAGCATAGGCAGTTAAAAGCCATTGGGGGGGTGTTTTATTTTTATGATTCTCCAGGACTAGTGACTGAATGCTGTGAGATCAGGACAGCAGTTGAGTGTACCATAGCATGTGAGCCTGTGTCGTGACCTTATGACCTCTCATCCTGTATTATGTCTTCTCTCTTCTGCAGGCAGCATCTTCCCAGCATCACACCCAGATAAATGCGAGCAGTTAATATGTGAAACCACAATTAGATTAAACTTGGTGAAACTGTGGTCTCTGTTGGCCTATTTCTTTAAATGTTGTTGTGAAGAGCTAGACACACACCAACAGTGTTAAACTAGTGTTAAACACGAACAGTGTCATGCGTAAAGAGCCTATAGTACCTAAGATAGCAGAGAGGGCAGCTACATACGTGACCCCGCTCAGAAGAACCATGGGGCTGCTCACATTTCTGGTTCTTTGGCAGGACAGATTGTTCTTGATTGAGCCTGAAAGCTTTTGTGTGCTCTGCCAATGATTACCTTCAGCCAGACCCGCAGACCCCACGTCATGTTACAATTAAAACCTAAACACATTTTAAAATCTACATATTTTTTTTTTAAGTTGTGTTATGAAAGCACAAGAGTAATGCGGTTTTTAGAGCCCTATGAAATGTTTAATTTTCTGTTTTGTCAAATTTAATTTTAACAAAGGCCTGTGTTTAGGCCATTTTAATAATCAAAACCTATTATTTATTTAGCCTTCCAACAGAAACTCTGTTTAATGAACTTACATTTTTCTGGTAATCCATGAAACGGGTTAATTTTTAAATCGAATGAATAATAAACAAACTTAACATCTGCTAAACAGAGTTTTGCTGTTACAGTTAAAATATGAAAGAAAACTGGTGTGAATACTCCTGAGAAATAATGTTTAAATTGGGCCTATAGTTTTATTAGCAGGAGTAGTAGTAGAATATTCTGTCACAGTTTCTAAGTTAAACCTAACTTTTAATTTTGACGAGTTGCCTCGAGAGTTTTAATTTGGATGTATGTAGCTTTTTCAAACGAAACCATCAGATAGTCTTCAAGTGACCCTTGAAGTGATTTATGTCCTAATTTAGTGAGACCGCATTGCGGAAATCAGAGGCTCTTTTGAGATCCACACAAGCTTAAGGATGTGTAGTCTTTCTGTGCCTCAATATTCTCAGACAATAGAGTTTTCTGCATCGCTGAAATCATAAGATTGGTGTATTTGGTGTGCGCTCATCCTCTTGTGACTGATTGCTGTTGTCATTAAGCATCTGCTTCTGTGTGCTCATGACGGGCAGAGAGAGTTAGAGATGAGACGATAACTCGGTGAGTGATTCATGATGATGTCTCGTTCTTTTACTGTACGTCATGTGACTGTGGTCTTGTATCTTGTGCCGGTCAGGACGCGTAGGACAGTGAGAGAACTAGGCTGGTTCTTGGACAGTCAGATTAGCTTTTTAAGTTGGAGATGGTCTACATGAGTTGCTTTTCAAAAAACACACACACTTTCATGAGGTGTTAAAGGGATCGTGTTCCCAGTGAAATCTCATTGCTCCAAGTATTTTTTTTTTTTTTGGCAGTTATGTTACGGTTTATTGCATACTGAGGAACAGGTGACTTTATCTGCAAAATTATCCTGTGGCTGGAAGTGTGTTCCTGAATACTGTCAGGAACACACAGAGTTAAACACAGTTCCTTGTGTCTAAAGTAAAAGTAAACAATCAAGAGAAAAACGTGCCAGTGATGCGTGCAGCTCTTAAAGGGACAGATCTAAACACGAGCCGCTTGTCATTAAAGGGATAGTTCACTCAAAAATTATAATAGTGTCATTATTTACTCACTTACATGTTGTCCCAAACCTGTATTAATCTCTTTCTTGTGCTAAATGCATAATAAGATGTTCTGAGTAACCAAGCAGTAGCTGGTCCTCATTGAATTGAATACAGTGTTCAACAAAAAAAGGAACTCATTCAGATAAAAACGAGCTGAGAGAGAGTAAATGATGGATGTGGTGTATACAGTGCCGGCGTTATAAGGGGGGGCACTCGCGGGCTTTCCCCCCCAAAGAGGTTGTTGTGCCCCCTACACAATTTTTAATTAATTTAATATATATCAAGAATAAATAAAATAAATTATGCATTGAATGTTCCATGATTTTTAATGTAATAAAAATAAGAAACTACAGCTGATG
>JAUMHR010000081.1:11297309-11310426 GCA_032361145.1 Enteromius fasciolatus
GTACATGAAGCGTGTGTGTTGTTTAGTGCTGTAGTGATGGATCCTGTGAGTTGTTGTGCCGTAGACCAGCAGCTGCACTCCTTCACAGACCAGACACTGAGCCCGAGCTATTATTGTCCTCGCTGGACTCTCGTAGGCAAGCGGACAGGAATGCGACCTGGAAACATTCCCACCGCATGCATTCAAAACCGACCCCTGCTAGCAGACAGGAAGTGCGTCACGCTCTGGATTCTTGCTTTATGTAACGGCCGCTCGCTCTCATCATGATCAGACGCTGACCTCCGCTCGCAGGAGTCCGGAGGGGACCCGCTAGCCTCTCGGTGCCCACATGACACCGTCTTCAGCGATGCATCCGCATGTCTTTGTCCGGCGCGGTCCAGCTCGGCCTGGAGGTCACCTGGCAGTCTCGTGTTGTTTTGTGAATTTAGTTCATTACTATTCTTAGCAGTGCTCTGTGCTGAGGACGAGCGAGCCGTAGGCTGGGGAGGATGGGTACAAACGCTCTGATGCCCAGGTACCTGAGCACCACTTGCTTTCTGCTTGTCTGCGGCTGCTTAGAAACTGCGTGCAGGGTTTGTGTTGCTGAGTGAGATGTTTTGCTGTAGGTGTTCATCCTCCTTGCTGTGAGCTGTAATAATGATCTGGTCTTATGCAACGTCCTGCAGATTGCGGTCAGCAGCTTAAGGACTCGTTCTCGTTCGGAGCATATAAGATCACATGGAAGATAATAGTCTAGGTCTTGTCACCTGTCTCTCCCCTGAAGATATTATAATTCTCATTACTGCCGGGAAAAAATATTGCATTATTAGTAGTTACTCATTTTAAATTCAGCTGCTTTTTTTATTATTTTGTTTATTTAGTGCCTCATTCTGATAGAGAGGGGGGGTGTCTGATGGCGTACGCACACGATATGCGTGTCATTCATGCATGTGCAGTAATAGCTGAATTCTCTTGTTTGCATCCTTTTTGCTTTATTTTATCTTTTACCAAAAAGTTTGAGATAATGATTGCACAGGGCAGGCACTCTTCAGTTTTTGGTAGCCCAAAAAAAAATTTAAGCAGCCCGAAAAAAGAAAGAGATCATTTTAAATGTATAATATTGTGAAGGACACAAAACATCAATCAGAAAAACTGTATAAGATTGCGATCATCAACTCAAATATTTGGTAAGATATGTCTATGCACTTGTAAGAAGCGTGTCGAACATGAATCAGTCTGTGTCAGGTTCTGAATCTGAAGTCACGGATGAGAAAATGCCACTCAACGGTGAGGGCATAGCATCTCCTTTTTGCCTCATAGTCTGAACTTTTCCTCTCTGCTTTTCTTTGGCCATCCATTCTTCACCCTGACCTGTCTTATTCACCTCAGCAGAACTAAAATACCTTCGTAAGTCCATGTACCGCTTATTTGAACCCTGCTGAAAAAACCCAGCGTATTCTGGTCAGGTATGTTTGATGCTGGTTTATGATGTTCTATTGATTCCCAATATACTCAATAAGAATAAGATGAGAACAGCTGAATCATTCCAGAGTAGTTTATTTTTTGATAACAAGCAAAAGATGTTTGATGCATATTTTATTAAAAATGCAAACTCCTCCTCTTCCAGCTGGAGGTGTTTTAAGCTCGAGAAACGAGAGGTTTCCAATAACGGCTTTAGACAAAGCAGCTCTGAGCTTACAAACACCGGAGGAAATGAACATGACAGTCTTCTTTCAGAAAACTCAGGGATATATTTTTGATTTTTATACGTGCTCATGTTTATTCGACAAAGCCTTTCTGAAAATTTTGATAGCCACAGATAAATACATTTATTGAAAACAGATCCCACAGCACAATAACCTGAAACCAGCTTCATTAGCCGGCGACACGAACCAGATGATGAATAAACACAACAGACTAGTTAACTTCGGTCCAGGCGGAAAGGGAAAGTAAAGAATTTCAACACTCAACGTAATTGACTGTGGCTCCCTGATGCCTGACAATTACATAACTACCTAAATATATTTGTATAAATGATATAAATATCTTTACTTAACACAGACAGAGCATGAGAAAGTATATTCTCATTTTCTGTATTTATTTGAGAAGGATTACAGAACCATATCATGAGGCCTCTATCTAAAGTTTCAGTCAGATTTTAACCTTTTTTTCTTTTTAAAAAATGTATTATTTTTCGAAATGTTCAATTATTTTAGAAATGTAAAATAAAAAGGTTCAACAATGCTGTGGGTGTATTATTTACTGGTCATGTTTGTCATCAGCATTGAGTCATGTCTGTTTTAAAGGTGCGTTTTCGTCAGATCAGCTGTGAGGTTTATGGTTGTGATTTGAGTTTTCATGTTGTAAAGGGGTGATTGTGCGTCATGATGTCTGTGCGCAGCTCAATCCCTGATAAAGCGGATGATGTGCTCCGTGTCGGGATGGCGAATGAGTCCAGTCGTCAGGAATGTGACGAGTAAACAGCCGTGCGCTCTGGGCCTTTCTTCACCTGCCTTGACGCAGAGCACAGAAATAACTCGTGCCCATGCCATTCCTGCCTGCCTGCCTTCATCCCGCTCAAAATCCCTCACAGCTCCTGGTTCGATGAGTGGCAGCGGCCCAAACAACCGCTTCTGATGGCTGAAGGAAGCTTGTTAGTTAAAGGGATAGTTCACTCAAAAATAAAATGTTTGCCATTTAATGAGTTAGCCTCATGTCTGCAAGACCTTCAAGACAAGTTAAGGTATTTCTGTGGAGCTCTCTGACCCTCAATAGACAGCAAGGATCCTTATATGACCAAGGCTCAGAAACATTGTAGGGAAATATCCCTTTAAAGTGCCCCCTTTATGGGTAAGGAAAGGTGCATATTTTGGTTTTGTGAGTGCCCAACAATAGGGGGATCTGCATGCAAGGTCTTATAATATGCATTTGGTTTTACTTTATTTGCTCAACAACTCCCATAATATTTGCTTAATGATTTCAGTGATCTGCGGTGACTGACCGATTGGTTTCTTTTTTAAATTTAAACGTTGTTTTTAATATACTGTTATTACTGTAAAATAATAATCTGTAGCCTAACAAACACCGATATTTGTGCAAATATTACACAAAACTCCTGTAAAAGGACAGTGGTTCCTGTCGGGTCGGCTGCGAGAAGACTGTTCGTAACTGCAGGAGAATGCAGCTGAACAATCAGCTGTGGCTAATGTTCGTTTGATTAGAACACATCCACATGAATTATTTTACTGTGTTTGGGATTAAAAGCAATACAAGTTTGTACACCAAAAAAAGTGAATGCATTTCATCACTACAATTAGCTTCATATCTTAATTTTCTCTGTTTTCTATTATCTGCGCTTTATTTCTGAAGCATGGTTTGTTATTGTCCCTCTCTTTGTAAATGCAGTTCTGCAAAGGCATTTTTAGTGTTTGAAATGTATTTAGGCTACTGCATATACTCTAAATATTTGTTTTTCTTTTTAATAAAGCTAAAATGTGTGTTTATTAAATTATTAATATGATTAAAACATACTAATTTAGAGAGACCTTATGTGATGTTTATGAGGTTATTTTGGAACACAATAACAATAAATGTTTTCTTATGCAAGATATTATTTTATTTTAAAGGATGTGCATGAAAGTCGTTCTTCTGTCAGACGCAGTTAATCGAGCAGTGTCTGCGGTCAGTGACTTTATTCTGTCGTTATTTCGTATCCTATATATATATAGTGTAGTGTCGTGACTTGTCAACAGTGGGACACTGAGGGTCCTAAGGCCAAACCAGTTGAGAACCACTGCTTTAAATCGTTGGGCTCTCTCCGCCATCGTCACTCTATTAAGCGCAAGCTCTGTGAACAGACGGACAATAACAAGTGCAGGCAAATGTCTTTAATATTACTGAAAATGAGAAAAGGTTAAAATATGCTAGGTAACGGTTATTTAGCAATAAATAGGAAATGTTTTTTTTCCTGCAGTACCGACAGCAGAACGGTTAACGTCAGAGCTGATCAATACGACGGTCTTTTATAATTTAGCACAGATTACTGAGTGTCGGTACCCATCCCTACTAATGTTTCATGTTGATGTCAACATGAGATTTATTTAAAAAGACTTGTTTCTCTGACGCAGAGTTGACTCTTCTTTTGAGAGACGGTAACTTTGTGCACTTCCAGATTTAAAACTTTTCAGGAAGTTTTCGTTCTTTAGTGCTGTGTTACACATTACATCCACACTTTAATCTTCGGTGTGTTTTCAGTGCTCATGTTCGTGTCTCTGTCCCTCAGCTGGTCGTCACCGGAGCTGGAGCCCAGCCAAATCCGTCTCATCGTCTACCAGGACTGCGAGCGGCGCGGCAGGAACGTCCTCTTCGACTCGGATGCCAGAAAGAGAAGCACGGAAGATGCCCCGGTCACGGTGAGTCCTTATCTCCAGTAATAATAGCATCAGCTGACACTGAGTGTGTAAGCATTCTTTCACATTCACATGACTGAAGGCGTGTCGAGCTCTCGGTCACGTCTGCTAGTTGTTTGTCATTACATGTCATGAGGCTGCGGGTGCAGCACAAAAGCCGGTTGACCAAAAAAAACCAAGGTTTTCCACACCTGCTTCTGTCACAATTCTGATCTGTGTTTCCCTAATCAGTCTGAATGTGATGAGAGAAAGGGAAACATGGACCTCGAAGTAATTCATCCTGTGAAGAGTGTTGATGTTGTAAAATGTTTTATGCAACACACATGATTTATGAGGATCTTAATTTAGTCTTCCACAAACAAAGACCTTAAAAGGTCTTAAATCAGAGCAGAAAGTTTAAATTTTTTCTAAATGTTTTCCAGTATCTACAAATATCGAAACCTCTTTAAATCAAGACACGTTTACTTGAGATGCAAATAGAGCACATGTTTTCTGAGGAATTGAATAAAATGCAGTCCTTGCTTAAAACAAGTGGGGAATAAAACCTTGTTATCCCTTTGAATTGAGTTGTATTTTCTGAGCCCGCTGGGAGATATTTGTTCTTGTTTTAATGATAAGCTCACTTAATTTGAGCATGACACAACTTCTTAAGTCATTTGCTTCTGAAGTAAATATACATTGATTTTAAGAGTCTGTAGGCATTTGCTCTGGAAAACAGAGAGATTGAGAGGAAGAACAGCACTGCAGTGTGATCAGAAGGTTATGTAAGAAGTTATTACTTCATAGTGTATGTGAGATTCTAGCGCGTTGTGCAAATTATTAAAAGGAAACAGAAGTTAGTTGGTAATCGTATGTTTAAACACTGAATTGTTGCTAAAATAACTTGATTTATTGTGTTCCGGTCAATTTATTCAATGCATAAACCCTGACTAAAGCATCATGAAGTTTAAGTCGGCGTCATTACTGATCTTCAAAAGGTACAATATTGTTCCAAAAGGTTCAACGTTATAAATAAGTAAGCCCTGGATCATTCATTCTGTGGCTTAACATTTGATATTCATTAGTTAGTTAAGTGTGGTTTTGACCTGAAATAAAAACACACAGCGTGTGTGTAAAATATTGCTGTGTTTAGATGATGATTAAAAACTTAAAGCATGCTCTTTAAAATCCAGTGCAGCTGAATAATAAACAGCCCGTGCAGTGTGTTCGGGTGAGGCTCTGGAGATCACTGATATGGAGCCGAGCTGCGGCTGCAATCACATGACGCTTTTGGCAGAGGATACTGTTTCACCAGAGAGAGACAGAGAGTCATTGACTGAGAGCAGAAGAGAGCGAGTAAGCAAACGGCCCTGCTCACGAGTTGTTAAGGAAGTCATATGACAGTCTCACATGCTCGAGTTCCTTTGTGCTCTTCACAGAGCGGGACGAGACTCGGCACGAGCCATTAGAGACGCTGAGCCTGGCACGCACAGCCAAAACACTCATTAACTCAGGCCTTCAGTACTGGACCTCTCAGAGATATGAAGGGATTCACTCTGTATTGACTAACAGCTAGGGTTAAAGTTAAATAGCGTGCGAGAAAAAGTGTGCACATTTGGCTGTTTAGAGATTCATGTCTTAATCCGTTAAAGCCATGCAAGCAAAACTAAAGCTTAAAAACACTTCAAAGACTAAATAAGAAATGCATTTATTGGTATTTTTAGGCTGAATTGCAATAAACGGTACAGTGCTATATTCTACTTTTTCAGTTTGGATTGAAAAAAATCACATCCTGTCCAATGAAAAGATGTTCGTGCATATTGAAACGAGTCTAACGAGCCCTCTATCATGTGCAGAAAAGTTCACATTACATTGTAACATTGTATCATTACAGTCTGAAAGCTAATATAATGAGATGATGTTCTAGAGTGAACTAATTCCAGTAAATGAGTAATCAGAGACTGATCTATGTTTGTATTGACGGATTTAAAGAACAACTCGTACACAAGTGTCATCAGATTGTGAATCGTATTAAACTGGCCTCGCTGTTTCTTTTTGCGTGTTTATTCGCTGCTCGTTCATACTCCAGACGATCATACATCTTAAATGGACTTTTGGGCCTGAGGTTTAGTGACTGCGCTCATGAGGGTTGTTGAGTTTGTCCGTGTGTTGTTTGCAGAGGGTGTGTGGAGAGGCACAGGCGAAGATGTTTGGGAAGTGTTGTCAGCTGAGGCCTACGGGGGGCAGCTCCAGTTCCCTGGACAGCAGCTCGTCCTGCGCCTCCGAGCCCAAAGAACAGAACCGCTTTCAGGTGAGGCCCGCTCTCTCTTTAGGTTCTCCTTTTTTTATTAAGGGCTGACATTTGCCACCTAAAATGTTATGACTATTTTACAATATGCAAAGAGTAAGACTTAAGAGAAAACCTGGCACTGAGTGGAATGAAAAACCTGTGAAGAGCTACTACTTCATGTCTGATATTTCATGTTTGCATGATGGGGACAGACTGAAAGCTGCTGGTAAACATTTAATAATAGTCTACTGGTGGTGTACTTCTTAGCCATTATGAAATTGAATTTCCTTTTCCTTTCTTTTAAGGCTTTTTTATATTTCTGAACATATGTTAAAGACAGGTTTGTGTGATATGTGCCTTCATATTTCATGCATTATTTCAGCAAATATATTTATCATGTGCTTTGCTTTACATTTGCACCATGTTTAGAACAACACGTGCGCCACATCTGGACTTTAACTTTCTTTAATTAGATGGTTAATACGTTTTTCTTTATCAAAAACAGATTGACAGTAGTGTGCATCATATAGAAATACAAAATATGGCATTTTTTTGCCCTCATCTCATTTTTAAAGCATGCTCTCAAGATGTGCTTTTGTTTGGTTTGTGCAAACTCACTGACTCTCACGAGAGAGTCGTTAAAAAAAACATTAACTGTATATGATTGGACAAGATCCGTATCACACGCCTCCTGCAGATTCAGACCGGTGTGTCTTGCGCTTTCTTTCGTTGTATCAGGGCTCCTCACGGTGCTCCTCAGACGCCAACATGCTCGGAGAGATGATGTTCGGCTCGGTGGCCATGAGCTACAAAGGCTCGACGCTGAAGATCCACCAGATAAGGTGAGTGTGCGGCTCTCGAGCTGATGCTGTGTGATGAGCAGTCTTTGCTGATCAGGTGCGTGTGTTTGTTCCCAGATCTCCTCCGCAGCTGATGCTCAGTAAAGTGTTTACAGCGAGAACGGGCGGAAGCGTCTACGGCAGCCTGAACACGTAAGAGACACACACACCGGTTTCCATTTGTTGTGGGGACTCTCCATAGGCGTAATGGATTTTATACTGTTTAGCCCTACACCTAAACTCACCCCTCACAGGAAGCGTTTTTTTATTTCAGATTTCAGACCAGAAAAAGGTCCAATCCTGGTATTACTATCTTTGTGGGGGCATTTTTCCCCATAACTTGATAGATGCCAGGTACACGCATACATTCACTCTGTTGCTTCATTACGCCTCTTGATTTCTCCACAGACTGCAGGACAGTTTAGAGTTCATCAATCAGGACCCCGGTGCGCTGCGGCCCGAGCAGAATACCGCCGCTAACGGCTTCCTGGGCAGCATAGGTAACGCAAGATCCTTCCTTTTGACCACATTTGCTGTTCCCACTGACAAAAACATTTGTTTAACCGTTATGAACAGTGCTTTCCCAACGTTTCTTGTGTCTGTCCTTCCTTCTCCATTGTGCTGAAGTTTTCTCTGAAATCATCGTTACGGTTTTAAACATCGTGATCATGTGTTTGAGAGCTCATAGAGAACATGTGCAGGTCGTAGTTCTTCTTTTACATTTTGACCTTTTACTTTGCAGAAAGAAACTCTTTAACCCAATTTAAAACGTGTTTGACCTTTTCTTTTCTTATTCCCAAATTGGAAATATATAAATAATTTAGATGCATTTTTAATAATTCAATAATTTAGTACACAGTATAAATAAAAATAAATATGAAGTTTTCTCTCCCCCAAAATATCTCCCATGTTGTTTTTGATATAAATGAATACATATGCCCCTGGTTTCCCGGACTTAAGCTTGGCCCTGGACTAAAATGTCAGTCTCGAGTTGTTTCAACTAAAAGAAACTTGCACTGATTGATCTTGAAATATGTCAGTGCCCTTGTTTTGTCTCAAGATACACACCAGTAATGCTTTTTCTAAGGCATGTCTATATTAAAAATTACTTTAAAATAATTGAACTGTGAACTTAACTAAGCCATCTCTGTAAAACTAGGCCAGAGTATTTATTTTCTTTATATTAGACTAAAATGACGTTGCCTGAGAGCAAATGCTATAAAAATAAGTAAATATTTCAGTGTTAATTGATGCCTCATTACAGTGGACGTCATTCGTTAGATAGTTGAAGACAAAGCATGTGACACAGTAATGTGATTAAATCTGCAGAGACGGTCAGAAGTGAAACGTAAACCCGTTTGTCAGCAGGAACTCTTGACTTATCTTCTTGCTATAATCATCGTTAATACCACAGTTCATTATAGTTGACTCTAGTTTATAACACATAGTAATAGTTTATAGTACAGTTCGTTGTAGTTCACAACTTTTCTGACACTTTTTGAAGACACAAATAACACTTTACGTGCTTTGGTTAGCTCATGATGCTGACATGTATTATCTAACCACATGTCCTGAAACGCAGCTGTAATGAGAAGGAATATCTGATTAGTTGTTGTCATGAATATCAAGTTCAGTACATTTAGGCTTGGTTTGTTTTTATGCAGAATTGCTGAACTATGACCTGCACGTGTTTTTGAGCGTTATCTAACTATCATGTACACTGAGTCTGGTTTTCAGAGTTGTTTGTGTGCAACACCCACAGATTATTGAATTGAGCCTGGATGTTAATTTCTCATCTGTGTGGTGTTGCCATTCGTCTGTCTGTCTGTGTCGTCCTGACAGCTTAAGATGCACTGCTGGTCAAAAGTGTGGAGTTATTACCAGAAATGCTTTTTTTTTAAAAAAAAAGTCTCTTTTGGTCACCAGGACTGTACTGATGTTATCAGAAAATATTGCAAAACAGTAATCTTGTGAAATATCATTACTCTGAATTATTCAGCAACACGTGATCTTTATTTTGATCAAAGTGTAGCCTTGTTGAACTTAAGAGACTTATTTTAGAAAATATAAAAAGAATAGAAATAACTCCAGACTTTTGAGCATCTGTGTCTCTTCCTGTACTGAACTAACAGACCTTTCTCTTCATTTGTCGTCCTGCTCTCCTGAACCGTACCGTACAGGTTTCTCTCAGCTCTGCAGCCCGCGCCGGGCGCTCTCAGAGCAAGGCCCTCTCCGTCTCATCAAGAGCGCCTCTTTCTTTTCAGGTTGGCGTGTGTGCGTGTGTGCGTGTGTGTGTGTGCGTGTGTGTGTGTGCGTGTGTGTGTGTGTGTGTGTGTGTGTGTGTGTGTGCGCACAAGAGTGTGCATGCAGCACTAGTGTCTTATGCATGTGCATCCAAGGTGTTAGCTAGTGCTTTATCACGGCTTTTAGGATGTGTAACTGGTGTGATCTCTGTAGCTTTGACAAGCCAAGGGTGTCTTTCTCCCCGTCCCCCATAATGCACTGGTTTGCCTTCTCCTGTCTGCTGTGTGTGCATGTGTCTTTGCTGATGTGTAGGTAGATCACAGTGGTGATAGGTTGGCTGGACGGTTGGTGGGTAGGGATAAGCAAACTCTTTAATATCGTCCCTGCTTGACTGTCTCTGCTTCCTCTCAGGACACAGTAACCCCATGGACATGCCGGGCCGAGGACTGTACGATGAGAGAGACAGTGGCATCGCCCGCTCAGGTGAGTCTATTCACACATGCACGTGTCATATGTGACCCCGGAACACCAAAAAAACCCATAATCTTTCCATTGATGTATGGTTTGTTAAATAGATCATTTTGACCCATATATTGCATTTTTGGCTATTGCTACAAATATACCCATGAGGCTTCAGACTGGTTTTGTGCTCCAGGGTCACGTATGAGACACCTTTACTGCGTGTGATTTTTTTTTTTTATTTTATTTTATTTATTTATTTTTTTTATTTGTAATTAATTAATTGTATTTTTTTAGTTAGTGACTTGGTCTGACTTAGGAGTCACAGATTTAGGAGCTTTTTCTGAATAAAATGCGTTACGTTTTCTTATTGAACACTGCCTAAGGTTTAAAACTATGACAGGACTGGCATCTTAAAAATTCCTCCCAAGACATATTTTTAAATTAGTTTATGATTTCCAAAAACCTTCATTGATTTCCAAAAACTTTTTCTGTTGTGTCCTAAATATAAGTAATACTACAGTCAGGACACGATGGAGCTCTCAGCACAGGAATATCTGCCCTGTGCCGTTAAGATGTGCAGCTCTCTGAAAATGCAGCGGACCTGGAAAAGCTTGTGCAATGGAAAGTGCCTGATGACCTGGGCTGCATAGCTGGGATCTCTCGTTCTGGCTAATGCAGCATCACATGCACAGACGTTTATATTTAGCGGTTCCCAAAACTGCCCGCCTGCGCTAGTAAATGAGGTGGCTAATTCAGGCCTGGGTCGACACGCGTCTCCTCTCCATTGAGCTCTTTGAGCGGGTCACCTCGCTCTGAACATCACTCTCCAGTGACCCTGAAAATCTCAAAGCTATCAGGGTTTCATCACTGCTTGTTTCATCATGTGATGGGTGTTTCTTAAAGCAATAGTTCACCCAAAAATCTAAATATGCTCACCCTCAGGCCATTCAAGATGTAGAGGAGTTTGTTTTATTGAGTGGATCATATAAGCAGTGAATGGGTGCCGTCAGATTCGATTAATCGCAGATAAGAGGTGCAATTGATTGAATCTCCACCGCAAAACATGTGCAAGTAGCTGAGAGTGATAGTAGAGTTTGGTAACCCGACTGGAAGACACAATAGTCCCGGGACGATTTTGCGAGCCCTGTTACTTTCATTTTATTAAAAGTAGGCCCACAGCTCAGAAATGATGCACAGAGTTTGCCATGTGTGAGTGTTCGCTCCTGATGATGGCCATGTGATCACACTGACTCACTGATCCTCTCTTCTCTCCACAGCGTCTTTAAGCAGCTTGTTGATCACCCCGTTTCCATCACCGGGCTCCTCTCTCACCAGCAGCTGTGCTAGTAGCTACCAGCGGCGCTGGTTACGCAGTCAAACCACCAGCCTGGAGAACGGTGTCTTCCCTCGATGGTGCGATTTACATCACACTCATAAACTTAATATGTCCCAGTAGTTATATTTGCCTGAAATAAGGTTGTTACAATAGGGAAACATTAAATACAATTGTACTCGCATGATTCATGACACCAATTTTGATCACAATTAAACAAATGCAATAAAACAAAGATACAAATGCTGTAATCTATCAGAAATAATAACTACAAAATAAAACTTTCAACACCCGCTCACATTCCCCCGTCTAATCCAGCGGTGCGTTTACGTTCCAGGTCTGTGGAAGAGAGCTTCAACATGTCTGACGAGAACGGCGGGCCAAGTTTGGGTGTTGCCAGGAAGAAGAAGATCGCTATTGGTGTCATCTTCCTGCTCTCACCCAACGAGGAAGAAAACGCCAAGTTCCAGGACTTTTTCTTCTCTCACTTTCCTCTCTTTGAGAGTCACATGAACAAACTCAAAAGTGCCATCGAGCAGGTTAGACATGATTTGTGTTTTTGTGTTTTTTTTTCCGTCTCCGTCTGCTGCTTCTCTCTTACGGTGTGTGTTTGTTGCTCTTTGAAGGCTATGATACTGAGCCGCAGGTCAGCTGATGCCAGCCAGAGAGCTTTGGCTTACAGTCGCATGGTGGACGGCCTCAATGAGTTTAGGTGAGTTTTTGGTGACATGTCTGTGGACGCTGCTCACCAGGTGTTTTGTTATTTGCATCCACTAAAAGTCCAGCCAAGGTTTACTGGACACTTAATCCACTAATCGGCTCATGTGACATGGGACACTGATCTGAGAGCGCTTTCATATGCGATGACTTTGTGTCCAATCTTAATGAATGCCTCTGGAGGCGTTGCTGGAAGTTTCCTGCCGCTGCACTTAGCTCGATGAACTTTGACATGATTCACACGATAACTACCGTATCATGTTCAGGGCAACCAGAAGCGTTACGCATTCAAAGAAATAAAAACAAAAATCAACCTGTCAATCATACTAGAGGCGTCGCATTTTTAAAACACTGTCAGTTGTCATTATAAAAAGGCATTGTTTTCATGCTTTCTATGATCTCAGACACACAAACCTTGTTCAGTCTGATCTAATCTGATTCTGTGCATATCCTGTCTAAACGAGTTACTGTCCACCCATGGTGCTCTTGCGTTTTACTGAATCCAATCTGAGCGGTCAGACTAAGAAAAACAGGATTTCACACCTCATATGTATGTAGTTTAAAACTAATTTGTAAAAATCAAATTTTTGTCTGTTTTCAAATCTGGACTTAGTCCGAACAAGACTTTATTGACAACATTGATCTGTTAGTTTAACAGAACTCAAAAACTGCAGTAATGAAACTTTTGTTTCTGACAATCCGTTAATAGCTTAAGGAGTTTGTCGTTTGCTTTGCATAGAAGCATCAGCTAATAAATAAAACAAGACGTGCACATTTCAAAATGGTATAAGCTTTAAACTGGCCATTGTTAAATAATAATGCATATAAATGGGAGCAGAATTATTAATAGTTTTGTAAAGAGCAT
>JAUMHR010000081.1:11351769-11362124 GCA_032361145.1 Enteromius fasciolatus
ATGGCACTTCAGTTCATAGAATGAGTAAAGGCAGGTGAGCGAATACTTTTGGTAATATAGTGTATATATATATAATAACTAAATAAATTTAAAATAAGAGACAAATGTCGCCCATATACAGTGTGTGTGTGTGTATATGTATATATATATTTACGCACACGCACATTTTGATTTTGCCAAGTACTATGTGTTCCTAGGTAAGCATATTTTGGAACAACATTTTAATGCAAAAATATAGTCTTGACCCATGAGTAATGCCTAAAATCAGAGGAAATAATAGAAGACAAGCACTAAACACTGATTGTAAGCCTAAACTTGACAAAAACTGTTTCTTGTGATTGGTTAATCACAGTGTTGTCCCAGGGTCAACTGAGATGTTGATCCAGGGGCATGTTGCACTTGGTAAAATCAGGTTAGCGATACACACACACACACACACACACACACTATATACAGTATATGGGCGATATTTGACTCTTTTATTTATTTTAAACTACAAATAACTGCAATGTGGAAAACAACAACATTCTCAGATTTAATACGTGTGTGTACACGTTAATCAGTTTTCATGTGTGAATATGTGCGTTGTTGTTTTTTACAATGATCATAAATCTTAATTCATAAATGTCAGTTATAGGGGTGGGCGATATACCGGTAGACACGATTAACCGCTAGAAATTTGTCAACCGTGGAACATAACCACGCAATACACATTAACTTTGACAATAGAAGAAGCAGTGTTGCCAACTTATCGACTTTGTCGCTAGGTTTAGCTGCTTTTCAGCACCCCTTGGTGACATTTTTCCAAAAAAACAAGTGACAAATCTAGCGACTTCTTGGACAAACCTCAGCGAGTCTCTGGTAGTGCTGCACAGGCGCAAGCTCTTGTTTTCCCAGCACACGCGCACGTCTCGCTGCAGCAGCGGTGAGTTCGCTTACACGTGACGAAACCAACAACAAGGAGATTGTAAAGAAAAAAAAGGTGCATTGTGTGTGGTGTGGAATTGGTTTAGGTATAGGAAAAATTATATGAATGAGACTAACGTGATTTGCAAGGTATGCACGAGCACTGTTTCAGCAAGCAGTGGAAATGCTAAGACGTGATATTATTCACTTTATCTGTCAAATATGGGCTCGTTCTATTGACAGTAAAGATTATTACAAGAAAGCTTTGACAGAAATTTGGGTTTCCTTGGTCGCTTTTTAGGTGTTTTAAGCCACGTTAAGCGTTTCAGAATGTCCCGTGGGAACTGGTATAGTGTCAGGCACTACGTTAGTACATAGTTAACAGTAAACTTACAGTAAACAGTATGTTGTTGCTTTTTTTACTTAAAGTATTGCTGCAATTCTTTGTGTTTGAATTTTTATTTATGCTTTTTCAGATACAAATTGCTATATTGTGATATATATCGTTATCGAGGTAGAAAATTGCTTCTACCATGATAGAAGATTTTGGTTATATCGCCCACCCCTAGTCAGTTAGTTACGCCAGAAGACTTGCTGACCTCAACACATGTTAACGAGAGTCCGCTTTATGATGACATAAATCATTACAACGTTAGAAATGTATAACATTATAATTTTCACAGAAGAGTCCTATTGAATGTACGAGCTGCGTGTTGTTAATGTATTATTGAGTAAATGAAGAACGTGTTTGTGTGGGTTATCAAAGGCTCAGTTGTTATGTAAAGTGATCAGCAGTGAGAAGGAAACACGGGAACGAAAACGAGAGGTTTGTGGTGTTGTGTTTCCTGTCAGTCTGCAAGACGTCTGGGCCATCGATTGACAGTCGAGCCTCGATGATTCACCAGACTTCTGCAATCAGAAGCTCGTGCCGTGTTTCTCCAGCATCTCTTACTCCACTGCTCATGAAGAGCTCAAGGTGTTTCCTGAAGTTACAAGATCAAAAGTCTGCAGAGACTTCCTGAAAAGTGTAAACTGCACCTGACCTGTTCTTTAAAGTGCGTGTGCATTGTAAGGCTTTACACATAGGTCTGATCTTTTTACCATATCTTATTTAGTTTTAGTCAGAATTGTTTGCGTGTGATAATATCCGTACGGTGTCAGTGTGTGTATCTGCTGTTGAAATGACTTGAACTTTACTCTGACAGCAGCGGGTGTTGAGCTGGAGCAGTGATAATGCAGTGCGTCATCATTACTTGATGACTGATGCTTGTGCTCATCGTCACTGGGGATTCTGGGGCCTCTTGTACAGGTCATTGTTTTGCTGTCTACCTGAGGGCTGCTGTGACCTTCTATCTACCGGCCTTGACCGTCAGCGTTATGGTGTCATCATGACCTTGTGCGTCTTTGCACTGCTTTTGAGATATAATGCAATAACAGAAAATAGCCAGAGAGCAGAATAGATAGCAGCTGTTTTGGAATATATAGAAATGTTATATAATTCAGAGCACTATGAGCCTCGTCTGCCATGTTGCTGTGAAAATGAATCAGGAGCTTTACTTACTTGCTCCTGTAAAACAATCTGTTTTGGATCATCGATGAGCCTGTTGTGATTGGCTAACATCACTGCATCAGATACAATACCAGCGCCCGCTCGCTATTGTATGTGTGTTTTAATTACATTATCCATATCAAACAATAATTTAAAGAGCATTATGAAATTTTTTTCATAAATTTTACACTTTCTTCTGCTTATTAAGTCTGCATTTATTTAATTAAATATTGTTGCAATTTAAATTCACGTTTTTTATTGACATTTTTATTGTAATTTATTAGAATAGAAATAATTAAATTATATTAAAAGTCTAATAATGTATGAAGCCATTATGTTAAATTGCTATAATGTTTCACAGTACACATTTTATTCTGTATTGAGATGAAGTAAATGCAACACAAAAGACTTTAAAAACATTAATTGTGACAAGCTTCTCACAGTGCATGCACACGAAACTCTTTATCAATGTGCTAACAACCAAGGAAGCACTTTGAACCAGTTTCTGCTCACGACTACAAGGCATAATGGCATTAACCACTATAATATTTTAGCGCTCCAGGTTATAGAATCTCAGAGCAATCCTAAAAGGCTTGTGGATGCATCAGTGTGTATTTTCAGCTGCAGGAGCACTCTTCATGTTCATGTGACTCTGTGCAGATTAGATTCCACAAGCGCTCCGATCTGCCAGTGGAGACAGAACGAGCATGTTTTAATATCCTTGTGTGAGCGGCGGCCCGGGGCTGTCCTTCGGTGTAATGAAGTCAGAGCGACCTTAAACTGTCAGGCAGTGCACGCCTTGTTTCCTGTGGCTGTGCTTGAGATTCAGTGTCGTCGTTTTGCCCAGCGATGGAGCGTGGTGCACGAGAGCGGCTGGAAGCGTGTGAGAGAGCATCTCTGCAGCTGCTGTTTGAGCTGGAGGTCTAAATTTAGAGGATGACATCATCCAGCTCGGCCTCCTGGGCTGCATCGTATTTTCATCCACTTACAGCAGAGGAGATCTCTCATGATGGATGGTTTTCACTCTTCCATGTGTGCTTCAGATCCTAGCTCACTCTACAGGAAGTGTGTGTGTGAAGAGCTGGAAGAATAGTGTGGACCCTGCAGACAGTAACTCCCTAGTCCTGGACATTGAGTACATCCTACAAAAATGTTCATTTTACCTAGAAAACAAAAAGAGAAATGTATTATCATCATATCAGTAGTCCTACATGTGCTGGAAAACAGGGACATTTAAGTAGCAATTCTAGAACAAGCATTTTATTAGTTTAATTTAATTTATTGCTGTTTTTATTTATTTATGTATTTATTATTTTATGCATGCATGTATATCAGTTTAAAGAAAATTTTGATCTGGTTCACTAAACAAGTTACTCTCAGGAATACCAAGGATGTAAAAAAAAAGCACTATGATGCTTTATATATATATATTTTTAAATTATTAATTTAATATGATAAGTATTAATAGTAGTATCATAAAAAAAGTTATTATTAATAATATATATGCGACTGGTCTTGTCAGAACCTGGCGATATCCTCGTGATAGTGGTATGATGCGGTGCGGCCAATCTCCGACAGGAAACGGTTCTGTTTATGACGTGCTGACACGAATTCCAAATGGCTTTCAAAGGTCGCTTTATCGCATCCAGTGTAGGCAGACTTACGCCGGTGTCACACTGCACGCGTCAGCAGCGTCTGAGCGCCGCACGGCGCTTGTGCTTTCACACTGGCAGCGTTTGCCGCGCGCAGCTGAACCGCGGCTTGTACTGCAGTAGACTATAGACAAGCAGGTTATTTCTGTCGTATTTTCCAGCGTTCTTCTCCGAACGTTGTGTGCTTTAATTTATGTTATTGCCAACATACTTTGTTGTGCGACTGCCTTATTATAGTTTACACAATAAACTTGAGCAAAGTTCTCAATATTTATATATGAAAAAATAGCAGAGCCTGTTTGGAAAAACGATGTCTGACACTTCTTACATGTTTTATTATTTGCCATGCAAAGGAAGGCTTGCTAGATTGAATAGGTTACACTTTGAGAATCCAAGACATAATTAGGAAATATTTCCAACAATAAAGTGTGTTTGGATTGAATAATTGAATTGAAAAACTAATCTTAAAGCTAACACATGCCTCTAGTTTTATTCATTTAACAGACCTTTGAAGTTTGTGTTTTTGTGTATTTTATATTTGCATATGGTGAGCGTGAAACACGAAAAACATCAATTACACGATTTTATGGTAAAATCTGTTACTTTTCAAGTTAATCGGGTCAGTTTAGATCAAGAACAACGCACTGTCACTTTAATTCAGCATCAGTGCACTGACGCTTCTGCTCTGCTACGCGCTGACGCCCGCTCCTGCGTGCTGTGTGAAAGCACTCATCCGTTAACATGGGCACTGAAAAAAATACGCGCTGCTCACGGCCTGCTGACGCCTGCAGTGTGAAACCAACATTAGGGTCGTGGTGTACTCCGTTTCGTTCTTTCTGACGCGTTCTTCATGTCACAATGTGCAGAAACACGACAGCTAAACTCGAAAAACTCACAGCGGTTTATTATAATAGTGTTCTCGTTATGACAGTCAGTATTTGACTGAGAGATCGGGAGTCGAATCAGGCTCCTCCTATCGAATCATCGGCTAGCCGAGGAAACTCCTAATTTTATTATAATACTAAAATATGTTTGTAATGCAATGCTGATCGACATTAATACAGAAGTATACGTTTTCTGCCTCGTTCTGTGATGATAACCCACATCAGATCACAAACTGAAGTTATTTCAAACATATTTAAAACAAATCTTTTGTCGGACGACGGGTTTAAAACTCTTCTAGGTTGTTTGAGCCGTGTGGCTTTTTTAAATGCACATTATAATCACCTCAGACTTGCAGCGTTTACCACTGTGCATGTTTATATTTAATTAAAACCACACGGTCTGAATCTTCAGCGTGTTTTGTGTTTGTTGAGAGTGATGAAAGACTGTAAGTTTTGTGGATAACCCTTATAATTTAATGCGTTTGGCTTGTTTTATGCAAATGACTAACCCATATTGCTGATTTACAATATCCTAAGGTAATTTCATTAATTTAACCTCATCATTTGTCACATTAGAAAGAGGTTAAGGAACAAAATCATATGCATGAATTTGGTTCTCCGGTGCGCAAGAATTAATGAGCTCCAGTATTTTTACCGACTGCTGAAGCTTTTAATGAACTGTACAAACATTTGGATTAGTTAACCTCATTTGATGTTTTTTTCTAGTGCACTGCTAGCACATATTTTGATTAGCATGAAGAAGTTGATGAATGTCAAGCCAGCGTGAGCAGTATTGTCCGGGTGGTCCGGATCCCACCGGCTCATCACTGTCACTCTTGAGAGCTCGCGAGAGCCGTGGGCTTACAGACGCTTCCCTCCGTGTGCTCTCATTAGTTACAGCACAGACGCATTCATCAGCCGCGAGACGCCGCTGTCCTCCGGCACTGATGCGCCGTGTGTCTTCATGCTCCGCTCACGCGAGTCGAGGCTTCTGGACCAGCGGCCATGACACTCAACTCTTACACACTCTCAGACAGGAAGCACATCCTGTGTGTCGTCTGTTTACTCTCTACAGCCTCACCGCAGGGCTGTCATGTGCTCCGTAAACATGGCTGAAGCAGGTTTACAGTTTACAGTCATTTGCACAAAAGAAGATATTGGAAAATGCATGGAAAAACATATTATGGAAGTCAATGGGTACCATCAACTGTCTGGTCCTTCTTTTGAGTTCAACAGAAGAAAGAAACTCAGGCAGGTTTGGAAAATGTGAGGGTGAGGAAATGAACCGAATTTACATTTTTGAGGGAGGTATTCTTGTCAGCTAGTCAGGGCATAGTAACCAGGTGAAGCACTTTTTATCTCAGAAGTATTTGAGTTTATCATATAAAGCCTTTGTGGTCTATGTGCAGAATAACTACATATATAAATGACCGGTACCGTAAAAAAAAAAAGTAAAAAATGTATGTGAAATTACATTTTGGTCATAATGCCCACCCCTACACATTATAAATATGATATGTTAATATTTTAAATATTTTTTAAAGTAATATATCAAATATTAAGTGTTTTAAAGCTCTACCAGGTTTACCTATTTAATATTTTCTGTGTTTTTTTCAAGACATGTATATTACATTTTATTTATATTTATTTATTTTATAAATAAGGCACATTAACGACTCACTAACAGCAGACTACGTTAAGTGTAGACTCAAAACAAACCTTACTGTGTTCACACACATACAAATCACCTGAATATTATACAATTATATGTATAATGCAGTAATTTTATTTCTGTGTGTGTGATTTGTTTGTCTTTTTAAATAAAAAAAAGTAACTAAAATGAGTATGCTCTTCATACCTAATCTGGAAAAATATTTGCATCCGTTGCAGCTGATATGTTGCATTGATGGTGTTTGCAAACACATTTATAGAGAACTTCTGCACAACTGCATTGCATGCCATTTCTGTGTACGCTTGCTATTCCTGCTTAAATACATGTACATTTGAAGTGTTCATATCAAGGAAATGCGACAGGATACGGTGATGAAATCCTGCAGAAAAGCTGTCTTAGGATTCCTCTCAAGTCTTCCCCGTGTGTGCTGTGTCTCTGATTCTGATCTGTGCCTGAAGCCAACCGAACTGAGGGATGAAAGCCGTTCAGAGGCAGCGCCTCGCTCAGTCCTCGGGAAGCTCCATGTGCTGCGCTCCCATTGGCTGCCTCCAAAAGGGATGATGTCATGCTCCAGCTTCTGAGGAGAGCAGGGCATGGGATTCAGACGCACTTCCCATTACATCTTCAGAGAAGCAGTGAAAACGCCACGTAGCGTTTTTAATGAATTCCCAGTCTGACCTGATTATATAGGCTGTCTTTTCCTCACGCCACTTCAAAAGTGCGCCTTTGTCGCGCGCACAAAAGAGTGCAACAGACCACAGTGTGCGCGTGCAGAAGGAATGCATTTGCATAACGAGCGGTGATTTACGCTCCCCGTCATTGTCATTTATGAACTGTGTTTGTGCACAGTGGAGTTTGCAGAAGACGCTGGCTGTTGTCTGATCAATAAAGACGCTCGTGTTTCCTCTGCTCTCTTCTCCTCCGCGCAGCCAATCGCTCTAATGCAGTCCCCCCGTCCCACCCCACCCCTCCCAGCACAGGTGATGTCATGCTTTTCTGCCGGGCTCCTCTCCGTGCCTCTCACTTCTAGACTCTCCGTCTTCAGTGGCAGAGCGTCCAATCGATGGACGTGTCTCGAGGGAGAGTCTCCGGCCAGGGATGCACGCTCGGAGGCTGGGTGAAGCAGTGGGACGAGCCCCAGATTCTGCCGTTCTCCCCGGAAAGCTTCTGCATTGGGCTCGGTCTCCAGTGCAGCGCGGGACCAGAAGGGACTCCTGTGAAGAGGAAGTTTGTGGAGCGCCGATGGGTCTATAACATCCCTGATCTCCGATGATACGGATACTGCGTGACTCGCTCTTCCTTTGACATCACGGCCAGGTCGAGTGTTTGTCCGTTTGGATTCTCAGAGGAACTCACTCTTGCTTTTCTCGTTCGCTGGAAAGTTTCCCTCTCTTATCGGGAAATGGCTTTCCTCGTCCGTTGCTATGCCAACTGCTTGCAGCCGTGGTCCTCCAAAGTAAGTGATGTCATAATAATGGTGTGTGTTGACTGCGTGTGTGTTTGTGGGGTACGCATGCTGCCAGAGACGACGAAAGCCTTCTTAAAGATATTGTTCTGATCCTCGTGAATCAGTGAAGGTTTGAGTGCGTCCCATTTTGCAGAATATTCTGCATGCATACACAGTTCCTCCGGTTCTGAGCATCAGTCAGGTGTTATTACTGTACATGGACGCTTGTGTCTGTAAGCGTGTCACTTCTGAGTGTTTCCCAATCTGCCATTGTTCAGTCAAACTGATAGTCCCGCCCCAAAATGTGATTGGGCCGCCAAATAAACAGAACAGCATTCAAGCATCGCAAGCATTCCTCATCAGGAATCAAGCTGTCAAAGACTTGAACTTTGAATTATCCGAACGTCGAACAAAGCACACGTTCAATAAGAGAAACACTGGTTTTGATTGGATGGTGAAAAGCCAGATGCGTTTGTGCCCTGATGGATTTATAGAGGAATATAAATAGGAACAGTCGGTTTCCCCTCTTCACAAAACTCTGTTTCAACATGCAGGCAAGTCCAGAATTGACCAACATGTGTCTGACCTGCGGTCGCTGGACACAAACGGTCTCTTCAGTGGTGATTCATAAATTCATGAAAGCTGCTCTGGTCCTGATGCTGCTACAGTACAGCTCAAGACATTGTGCTGGATGTGAATGGAGGGTGACAGCTGTGTCTGCCTGGTGTTCGTCTTCATTACGAAGCTTCAGGCGTCTGTGCACATTCCCGCTTCATTCACTGAGACTCCTGTATGTGTTTTATGCATTTGGTAGACTAGGTCTGAAGAGAAAAGTCACTCATAATTCACTTGCTCTTGTCTTGTCGGATCCGATCGACCTGCTTTCTTCACAGATAGAGATGAGCAGAATTATATGAGCCAATTATAGTTCACTTTCACTGTGGAACGAAACACAACATCAACAAAAACGTGTATCGGGATTGCAGCCCTACATAATTAGATATTAAAATAATCATGTAAAAATTAATTGGTATCCTAGTTATATAAAAATGTGCTCGTCAATCTAACAGCTATTACAGGATGTAATTTTCTAGGGCTATCGCAGCACGTGACTCACCAATCAGAGTTTGCATCATTTATTTGATTTAGTTTGAATGCTGTCTTCAGACATGCATTTCTTTCTTTTTCTTTCCGTTGGTTGATTTCCAGTGGATGTTCAGCAGACTCCTGGCCTTCCATGGCCTGCTGTGATATGTCCGAGCTGGAAGATCTCCATCATTCATAATTCAGGAGCCGATAATTGGCCTTCAGCTTTGTGTCTCGGCTGCACTCTCCGGCTCCATTAGTGTCCCGGGGTCTGGCCATCTTTGAACTTGGCAGCCAACCGCCTGGCAGTGCTATTAAAGGCCTTCTGAAAGCTATTTTCCCTTCTGTACTGTCCATGGACAGGTGTCAGTGTTTCAGTTCTCGAATGTCAGGTGCTGTCAAGTCCCTTGTTTCTCAAGAGGACTAATAAGAGCTCGCACCGATAGCCCACTCTTTAAAATAAGGGTTCTTAATTGCCGTCCATGGAATGTTTTCATTGCAATAAAGGTTCTTATTCTCCATGCAGATAGCATGTGAAGACTGACTTTTAAATCCTGCGGTTTTTAGTCTATGAGATACAAAAGTCTCACTTGCTCTTTGTTGTGGGTAACATCCAGATTGTTTTGTCTGATGCATGCAAACCTATCTAGTTAAGTTGCTCACAGTTACATTTCTGTGTGATTGAAAGAGGCTGTGTAGACCTTGACTTATCTGTTAAAGCGTTGAATACCACCACTTCCCCAGCTGATTTCAGAAGTACACACGTGCTGTGTGTCACGTTTTTTCTAAGAGCATTGCGCCACAAGAGTTGCATTTTCTAGATAAAAACAACAGATCCAAAACGCCACTTAATGCAAGCATGTTAATTAGGGCTGCACGATTTGGGGAAAATGTCACATTGTGATTATTAAGCTTATAATTGCGATTGCGATACGATAAGGAAAATGCACACACAGATTACTAATAATCTGTATGTCTTAACTGAGATACAGTATACAGTGCAATCTAGCAACATCTATAAATTAACAGTGTTTTCAAATGAAAACTAAATTGGACAAAATTAAATAACAGTAACATCTTTTCATTACTGAATTAAATTACATTAAATTAACTTTAAAATAAAATTAAAAAGTCAAAAGTACAGATAAATAAAACAAAT
>JAUMHR010000081.1:11423466-11436139 GCA_032361145.1 Enteromius fasciolatus
ACACACACACACACACACACACACACATACCCCATATTATATGCAGGACTGTACAAAATGTGTGCAGCTAGTTTAGTTGTGAGCAAACAGATATGTGACATGATTTTGACTTTGAACACAGATCACTTCTCCCCCAATACACTTCTACTCTGTTTAATTCATTTCCTGTTAAATCAGACACACAATGTTCACGCTGTTTTGAGTATACTGTTACAAGAGCATTACCATGGCTGTGACTAAATCCAGCTTTCTGGCTTCGTCCGTAAAGGGATAGTTCACTCAGAGAAGAACATGTTCTGTTAATTTACTTACCCTCAGGCCATCCAAGATGTAAGTGACTTCCTTTTTTCAGCAGAAGAGTAAAGACGATTTTTAGCTGAAAGCATGCTCCTTGGTGATTCATAAAATTCAACTCAGCATCTGCCTACCAAATTATTGTGCCGCCTGATGATATATTGAGGTGTTAAAGCGAAACGATCCATTTGTACAATAAACTACAAGTTACACAAACTACATAGTTACATATTCCTCCATTAGAGTGAGTCAGCAGTATAGACTTTTATTTTGAAAGAGACTGAAAAGGGGTTGTACACAATGTAAGATGCAGCGCTGGAAACAACCCTTAACGGATAAAAGGATAGTATGACAAAGATATTACTTTCCTCAGGAGACATTCTGTTGCTGTTTCATTTGTATTTGCAGACTCGTGCCATCAAACTGATGTATACACCTGGTGCCTACGGCTGAATGACAGCCGTGTCAATATATAACCAATTAATAAACGAATTGGGGAATCAGTTATTTGAACCACTTCATTAAAACAGAATGTCCAAGTAAAACAATTGGACAAAAAAGTATTGGATTTCCCCATTTTCCTGAGGCTCAGGATTACAGGTAATGTTGTAAGTAATGTTCAGTTTCTTGCACAGAGTGATCATTTTTCTTCATAAGACCTCGATATATCATCAGAAGCCACTGGGATTTATTATGTGTTGCCAGATGTGCTGTTTTTGACTCCCAAAGTGACGGCAGACACTGACTGATGAATCACCAAGATAAAAATCATCTTTACTGTTCTATTGAAGAAAAAGGTAATCTACATCTTTTGATGGCCTGAGTATGACTACATTAACAGCAAAGTTTCATTTTTTGGTGAACTATCCCTTTAAAAGCTAGACACAAACTCAAATCGCTCTATAGTTAATATACTGTATGCGGAGCACATTTATTCAGCGATAGTTAGCCCACTGAGTTTAATTAGATTTGTTTGGGCCTTAAATTGATCGGATGTGTGTCCAGTTTAACGTTCATTAAGGTCTAACCATCTGGCTTTCTAAAGTAATATTGTAGTCATGCATATCTGACTGAGCCTGAAAGCACATTGAAATGTCAATTTAGCCATTTTGTCTCAAATAGGGCGATTTAAAGCCGTGCATGCGCTCGTCTCAGTAGTGATGATAGTGTGTTCAGTGCAACAGTGCTCTAATTTGGTTCATGTGTGTTGAATGTTTTCTCTTGCCTTTTAAACATCTGATGCACCAGATGAGTTTTTATCTAACATAGTGGACCTCATTGCCCGTCTATTTCTATTTAGCAAGAATATACTTTCCTTTCATTGTTATTTTCTATTCTGTTCTTTAGCTGGGTGTTTGAATGGAATACGTGAATATAGGACTACTTTAATTAAACTTAAGCTTGCGTTTGTGTTTAATGAAACTTAAGTCCGTATTCAAAATTGATCCAAAAAAGCCAAAAGACACACTTCTTTTTCTTACAGTTTTTAACCCCCTGGGGTTGAAGCCCGCAATGATGCAGTGTGTCTTATATTTTCATGCTGACAGCAAAAATAACTAATAAAAACTCTGTAATTTTTGTTTGTATAGATAAAGAATAAGGTATTGTTTGAAACTGGAAAGTGTCTACTTTTATTGGTGTATAGTCATAATAACAGCAAAACAATGTGCTTTTGTAAAATAAAGAAAATAAACAGGGTGTGTTCTCTGCCATCTCTGTCACCTCTCTTCACACACACGTAAATAAAGCAAACTGGACATGGACATTTGATCAAACTTTGACACACACACACACACACACACACACTAAAACCCTTTCTTATAAAAGAAATCACTTAATTAAAAAAAACAAATATATAATATAGGATTTGACCTATATGTTGTCCCCAAGGGGAGGTCAGCTTTAGCAAATGTTTGGAGGCAACTGTGTTCCTAAAGTCTAGCTGCGCAAACAAACACACACACACACACACACACACACACACAGAGCTTTGAGGGTGACAGAACATACTCACCTTATTACAAAAAGGAAATTGCAAAACGTTACTGTAACACTTTTATTATAATGAAGTACTAATAACTGTAAAACAAAAGCTGTTGAATTGTGCGATCTGAAACACTGAGATGAGGCAAACAACACAGTTTTCTACATTGACAAAAATGAGACATGACACTGATGGACACATTTCCTGCAGTGACTATATATAACAAGTGAACACACTGAGAAAAAAAATTAAAACTTTAAAAAGCATTGTGCATAGTTCAGTCATTACCTAATCTGTCTGATGCTTAACGTTATTTCTGCTAACAAGGAAGTGCAAAAAATCATCAAATTAGTTCACTGTTGCACTGAAGGGTGTCTCCGTTCGTTCCCTTGTTGTTTAGGATTTCTTGTCGCTGAATGTGTGTGTATGTGGTATGTGTGTGTACCTATACAGAAACCCGCATGTGTGTTTGTTTAAACCACTACTAGGATCGAGTCCGTTCGCATCCCTTAAAGGTTTTCCCAAGCTTTGGCCCAGTCGGCCGACACAATCCTCTGCAGAACCGGCCCGCAGTACGCCGCTCATACCTCGCCCACCCAGACCACCGTGTTCCCTCTCTTCACGTCTGACACCTCACAGTGAGGGCTGCTCTGTTTGCCGTCCAGAACGAACAGGGACTCGGCCGACGACGTGACCAAGTAGCGTCCAAACACCCCGCTGGAGACCACCACTCTGTTGGCGTCTCCCCAAGGCCAGCTGCTGGCCAGAATAGGATCCTTGACGTCCTCGAGGGCTTTCGTTCTTCCTGAAGCCAGGTCTGAGTAAACTAGCTTGGAGCCCTGGGCTGAAGAAGCCACGATCATGTACTGGTTGGCCTCTGTGAAAGACGGCTGAAACTCCAAGTCCGCGAGGGGAAATGAGACATCAGCTTCGTGGCCCGTCCGCAGCTCTCCGCTGAAGGAGACCGTCTGGACCTGGAGCTTTCCATGTCGCTTGTCCACAGAGACCACAAAGCGGCCGTCTGGAGACACAAACGGCCGGCCGTTGATGTTGGGATTGGATCCAATGACTGCATCGCTTACGCTGTCGATGAGAAGCTGTGAGCTCGGGGCCCCAGCTTGGCACTCGATAAAATAGTAGCCGCTTAAATGAGTGTAGGCCATGCTGGCTGGGATACAGCTGTAGTTCTTCAGACTGATGGTCTTGACGAGGCGGAGGGTCTCAAGGTCGATTTTATGCACAGCGGGCTCCGATTTTAAGTAGACAAAGCCAAACCTGAGATGACAATGGTCAAAGACAGGTTAATGATCTTTCTGCGGATTTATTAAGTGCTGCGATTTTAATTATAACCATCATTTGCTCACTTCCCATTTTTGGAAGAATTATGTGGGAAATCTGACAGAGGTCATGCACGCTGAGCGCTGACGATGGTTTCGTACCTTACGTGGGTGATTATGAGGTTGGTGGGAGGGATGTAGAAGTCCTCCACTCCTTCAAATGGAGTATGGATGATCTGACGCTGCTCCACCGCACTGGCAGAAGTAATCACCTTAAAAAATGGAAGAGAGTGAAAAGAATATTACGAACGGGGCCAACAGCCGGTGACTTCAGAAAATGCACGGGCTGTTAAACTGTATGCATCATTAAAAACAAGCAGGACAAATTGGTAAAACATGTAATTGCAATTTGTGTTATTATAATTAATATGTTTTATGTGCTGTAATGTTGTTATCGATACTGAATAATAGTGTAAAGTATTTATGATTATTCCTTTATATAACAGCAGTACAATTACAATACTAATATTGATGGTTATTTTATTAAATTGTTTTGCTTTGAAATGTTATAACATTAACCATAGAGCCTTTTACTTTGGCAGAGAAACTTCACTTATGAAACGCTTTTGGTGAATTTTATTATCTCTTTACAAACCAATAAGTAAAGATTTGATTGACTCTTGCTTTGATATTTTATTATAAAGTAAGACATGTTTATACGTAAGTATTAAGTATAAAATTTATTTATTTTTTTGCTAAAAATGTAAAATGTTGACACATTTCAGTGTTTAAAAGGTGCAAATCTTTATGTATTTTTAGTAAAAAAACTTTTATATGATTAAGTTACTTGTATCAGTGCTTTGCTGTTGTTTTAGCAGTAAGCGATTTTGATTTTTAGACCCCTTAACCTACCTCCACATTTATGTAAAAAGCATACAAATTATCATGAGATCACGTTGCAGCTAGATGAATTTACTGTATAAGCTGTGTAATACTGCCACACATCCTTCATGCTGAGTGTTTTATCATGTCTATAATGTTTTCCCTGCTCCCTTTATAATTAATTATCATGTATCATACTGCCTATAGTTTCTCCTTTGGTCACAAAAAAAGAAAGGGCACTGAAGAGTGTTAAACTCTTTAAGTGCATGTTTTATTAATATCATATTATCTGCAAGTAGTTTTTTAAACATTCTTTAAACGTTTGAAGAACATTATGTGTGCGCATTTGCTTAAATGAAGCATGTTTATAATCACAAAGGCACCTTTCAAGCCAAATTTGTATGTATACTATGGATGTTTGATATCTTTACAGAAATATTTATTTGAAAAAACTATTCTCAAATGCTGATACAGGATCGCTATCGCTCAGACAATTACAAAGAAAGTCCATCCTTGTCTTATATTAATAAAGATTTTCATACATTCACTTGTTACCCAAGAGATACAGTACTACCACAATAATGATGGTATTTTAAATTCAGTTAGGAATTCACAACGATTTTATTAAAAGAGCTTACGAGGTTGATAAAAATGCCACTATTGGCTTCAGTGCAGATGATTATGAATGCAAACGATGAGTTCTTGATTTGTGAATGTGTGTGATGAGTGCAGGATCAGAGCCAAGCGCACACATGCGGCTCTATCTCCCCTCATTTGTTTAATCTAATGAACTGACAAACAGGTTCAGATGTTTGACTAAGAATATTGAGCCATTTAAAAAATGGTTTTGATATTTCACCTCTCGAGCTGAGCACTGCCTCCGGGCCCGACAAATTGCCCGTGCCCGGGTCAATTACTCGCATTCGAAACGAGTCGAATATTATCAAGCCATTTATTTGTGGTGTGAATCCATATCCCCTGCAGCCAATTATGCAGCTTCCCTCTAAAAGTGCTCTTTAGCATTTCTGAGTGATTCATAGTGAATGCCTTCATTATTCTGTGTGGCTGGTGCTCTGTGGGCATGCTGAACAAGCAAACACACCTGAGGACTTTCCCGCTATTTAATAAAACATGAATTATTCATGTGTGTGGGGGCTGGAATTACACATTGTATGTTAAATAAAAAGGTTTTTATTTGCTCTGTCTTTAAGGCTGTGTGTTTCTCAGACGTGTGCGCTGACATCAGGACAGAGCTCGAGTCAGGAGCTCTACCATACACTGAACTACACTGTGTAGAAACTGTTTTCATTCAGAAAATGCTCATAAATTTGACAAACAACTAAAGTACGAAAAAACAATAAGTGATGCAAAAAAAAACAAAAAAAACTCTTATACTCTAAAAAAAAAAACTTACTCTACGAGGCTGAGAGACAACGAAACGTGCGAATTCAAACGCAGAGTGTTTGACATAGACAGACACAGACAGACAGACAGGGTCATCACCGGCAATCAACAATGGCAGAGGCAAAGCGACAGAGTAGTCCATGTCCGTGCAATAGTCGGCAATAATATATACAGTCCGTGGGGCGAGACAAAAGCGTAATCAGAGGGAAGCAGAAGTCAGCAGCGAGAAATCAAAACAGACACTAGAAACACGGGGTGGCAAAACAACGGATTGACAGTGCTAATGGACCGTGGAGACATACAAACACATCCGGGTTTTATACAAGTGAAAGTAGGTCAAGGGGTGGAGCAAACAATGAAGTACCTAGACAACAAACGAGTGGGCGGAGACATGAGTTCATTGATGAGAGTCCAAGAGTGAAAACAGACATAAAACACAGAGAGTTCACTGGGCACTGGAGTGCCATCCCCTGATTTGGGCTGGCACTTTCAGCTGACTGTGACATACTCCAATAATCTTTGCTTAATATTCTTTTTTGAACAGTGCAATTAATGCACATGCAACTAATCTTCATAATGCATTCAAAATCTGTTCTGTTTGATACATTTCGGGGTTGTTAGAATCATTATTTTCTAAAACAGTCTTAAAATGTACAGATTTTTTTCAGCTAAAACCATTTTGTGTCAGATCAGCAACTTCTCGTTAATGAGTGAAAATGAATTCATTGTTGTACTGCATGTACCCCTTTTTTATTGATTAAATTAACCATAAAAATAACAAAAGCAATATATATAGCATTAATGAGAATTGTTAGTTGGGTGATTCCTTTTATGAAATTTATATGAACATATAGTCTTTACATTTAGTCTGAGATTTAACAGTATAATTCCATTGAACTCATGATTTCTCAACAACAGTCCAAATTTATGGCATCTACATATTAATTTTTGAACATAACATCATTACAACCTAAATATAACACTGAAAAAAAATTGCATAAACTTTCACAGATGAGAAAGTCATCCGTTTTTCAGGCCATTTATAGTTGTACATATTCATGTTAGTCAAAAACATGAACAAAAGCAAAATTCAGTCTCAAACATGTGTGAGATGTAAAAGACAACTTTTTATTTATTTATTTATTTTTTTTACAAAAGTTGTTTACTGGTAATATAACTTCATTGATATTTTACAAAACCATTTTTGACACCAAATGATAATCCACAATCATGTAATTAAGCCCGTAACATGTAATATTTTTGGTTGTATCTCCTAAAAAATGTAGAAAAGTATATTTAGGGTCTTAATGCAAATGCAAAGTTTTGTTTCCTTATTAAAAGCTAAGCATTTTTACATTTTGTTTTTTTGTCTCTTCTGAACTCTCAGAATAAGAAATTAAATACAAAACTTATGGCATGAATGAGCACTTACTAATTTGCTGAAGAGTCTTTATAGCAACTATCAGGGTAAATCATAATTCACATGAGATTGAAGGCTTTGTGAGCGTCACCTGTAGTGTAGAGCGGGACTTCAGCAGGTCTCTCCAGCTCAACAGCCACAGCTGATCATGAGATTTGTCATAGAAGAGTTTAACGGGCATGGCGTCTGTTTCCACAGCCTGTCATTCAACACAAGAGGAAGAAGTCTGTTGTGAGTAAAGCACCCATTGTGATTTATTCTGGCAAGTGTCATAAAAAACGGTGCACTTTCACTATGATTGCTTTCAGAATTAATGTAAGCAAAGCAGAATCAGAGCCAGTCTCTGAGCACGCATGAGTGATGTTTCATTCATTTGATCGTCAAAGTAAAATCAGACCAGCAGAATTGTTTGGTAATGTAAGTATTAGTGTCTTGTTTGTTGAACCTTGTGAAACACAGTCTATAGTGTTCTGAATGCCAGTCATGTGATTTATTGTGATCCAATCACAGCCCTTGATACTGAAAAACTTAAACAATACTGTTTGATTCATGAATCTCTCAGAAGTAAAGATGGGCAGAGCCTCTCCAATCTGTAAACCTGATGTAAACCTCATCATCTACAGAGCATAACCTCATAAAAAGGTTTAGAGAAACTGGAGAAATCTCTGTGTGTAAGGAACAAGGCTGAAGATCCTTTTTGGATGCTCGTGGTCTTCAGGTCCTCAGACGACACTCATCACTCATCGCATTTTTCTGTCATTGACTTTACTAAATAGGCCCAGGAATACTTCCAGAAACCACTGTCGGTAAACACAATCCACCGTGCCATCTGCAGATGCCAACTAAAGCTCTATCATAAAAAAAGAAGACATGTGAACATGATCCAAAAGCTCCGTCATGTTCTGTGGGCCAAGATTCAAAGTTTCAAAGTGGAAAAGTGTGACGTTCTTGTTGGAAATGCTGTGTCCTCTGGGCTAGAGGAGAAGATCTTCCAGCATGTTATCAATGTTCAATTCAAAAGCAGCCTCTCTGATAATATGGGGGTGCATAAGTACATACATTATGGGAAGCTTTCCTGTTTTGGAAGGCACTATGAATGCTGAAAGATATATAAAGGTTTTAGAGCAACATATGCTCCCCTCCAGATGACGTCTATTTCAGTGAAGGTCTTATATAGATATAGAGAACCTTTGGTATGTCATTCAATGAAAAATACGTCAAAGACTACTACAAACTCTGCAGCAGCTGAATTTTACATGTAAAAGTTGTAGCATTTGAACCAACCAGGCGCAATCTATTTGTTACATTTAACAAATAATCTTCAATACCGCTTTACATATCCTTCTGGTCATTGTGTATATTGTTATCGTATATAGTTTTGTGTATGGAATACAGATTTATGCATGTTTATGATAGATCACTAGCTAATGTCACCTCATAATATCAACACATTTCGTGTGTGGTATGTAAGGACTCGGGGCCGATGCAAACGCACCGGGTGAGTCAGATGAGGATTTAACTCCACGGCAACACCTAAGTTTTACACCGGGCCGAAGCCTTGACTTTCCATGTAACTCAAGATCCACAGATCACAACAGATCCCTATCTCAGCTCTCCTTTCATCTACCAATCATCAGAGTCAGGACATTTTTGAAATTCGTTACTCTTCAAACCAGGAAGAACATGATTGCCAATCCAAAACTGACTCTTTTCATAACTTCAGTATTGGCTTTTCCTAATGGTTTACCCTTAAGCATTCTTTGCACTTTCCCTACAGTATGTGTGAATGTATGTAAACGTGTGTGTCCAGTTATGTGAGTTAACATAGAGTTAATACAACTCTTTTTTCTGGTTCTGATTCTGATGTCTCTTTACAATTTCGACCCATGCTCTAATGCAGAGATACTGTAAGAAGGTATTTTTCTGTGGTCACAAAAATATTCCTTCTTAGAGTTTGTATGAACTTACATGAATGTTCGCTGAATGAACAGATTAGTTGATGGTAATTCTGCTAGAGTTAGTGCTGACAGCTGATATAAATAATTGCAATAGTAATTTCCCTTAATATGTTACAAAGTTACTGTGTAAACTGAAAAGGTTTGAGTTTATAATGGAAGTAACAGAAACATCCATAGCACTGATTATGAGGTGCTTCTGTCATTAGTTCTAAAAGTCTTGAAATGCTGAATGACCATCCTCTTCTGTAGTTTGTTGTAGTTTATTCCTCACTGAGCTCCTGTGATCATGCTAGTAACGGTTATTAGCCATGATCTTGTGACATGTCCACATGACCCGTGACACGCTGGTGTTTGTCAGCAGCATCTCAGCTTTCTGAAACCGCTTTTATCTTCAGACACACACATATACATCTCCTGTCTCACTGTGTACATTCATCTTCATATGGTTTTCATTGTTCTTTGTGTATTCATTGTGTTTTTCCATCATCACAAATACTGTATTTTAAGCTTTCCATTTTTTTGCTGTCTTTGATAGCAGTAAATTATGGACAGGAAACATGGCAAATGACATGAAGAAAAATCTCATTTCAAAACTTTCTTTCTCCTAGACAACAGTGAGGTTTAATGAGGAGGAAAACAAGACTTTCTCTGACGTCTCCTGCTCGTCAGATGTTTCTCCTGCACTGTAAAAAATAAACATGATTTTGATGGTAAAATACTGTAAAATTGTTATGGTTAAATTGGTTAAATTAATGTTTAGTTCTTTCTTTATTAATGTTTAGCTGCTTGTGATGAGTGTATTTCTCATCAGGTTGTCAGTGTATTATAAAGGGACAAAACTGGAATATGACCCTGGAGCAACAATATGCATGGCTAAGAACATAATTTGGACAACTTTAAAGGTGATTTTCTTAATATTGTACCCCCAGATTCCAGATTTTCAAATAGTTATATCGGCCAAATATGATAATATTCTAACAAACATAAAAAAGTGGAAAGCTTGCTTATTCAGCTTTCAGATGATTTCAAAGCTTAATTTTGAAAACTTTACCGTATGACTGGTTTTGTGGACAAGGGTCACATATTAGCACTTTAACACGTTGGGATTTTAAGGAAATATGTGTTTCTACTCTAAATTCAAAACTTTAAAACCTAAAACATTGGTACAATGTTTCTACTATATATTTTCAGACATTTACAACTGCATTTTTTTACTGTAGGTTTTACATATTTTTCTGTTTCTCACCTGCACGACTCTCTGCGCCTGTGTGTCGATCAACAGCAGTCTGTTCTGAAGCGGCTGAGATACGTACACATACTTGTCCCTAACGCTGACCGCTGACGCCCATACACACTCCTGTGAAGAGACGCCTGTGCTGCTGGGACACAGTTCTTCCTGCAGGAAACATGGACACATGTGTCTGTGTAAAATAAAGGTTCCTTATTGGCGTTGATGGTTTCATGAAGAGCTTTTAATCTCCATGAAATAAAAAAGTTTCTTTGTAGTTGAAAAAAGGTACTTTAGGTTATTAAAATGTTCTTCATGCTAAAAATAAATGGTTCCTTAAAGAATTGTTGTCTTGAAGATGCTTTGTGGAACCAGAAATGGTTCTTCTAGCATCGCTGTAAAAACCCTCTTTTGAACTTTTACTTTTAAGACTCTCAAAACATGTTCAAACTGTTTGAAACTGATACATTTATTTTTTCAGGACTCTTTGATAAATATAAAGTTCAAAAGAACAGCGTTCATTTTAAATTGAAATCTTTTGTAGATATCTTCGCTATCACATTTGATCAATAAAAAAACAAACAAACAAACAAAAAAACACTTTTCACACATATAACACATAAAAAATAATTTTAATGCATTAATTATGCCTTGTATATATTAAATATAATAATGCACCTTAAAATATATATATATTGTAAATACGACCACAGTTATAAATAATACTTATCCATTAGTTGTACCTTTTAGTACCATTAGTAGAAAGTATAAGGCATTAAAACATGACAAACAAGCATTCAAATATTATAATATAATGCATATTAACTTACAAAAAGTTAGAACACTATATAATACATTATGATTCGTTTTATAATGCATTATGAACCAAAAAATTTGTAACATTTAGTTTTCAGTTCCCATTCAGTCAGTCACTCTGAGTCATGTCGGTGACCGACGAATAGGAATCTTGCTTTGAGATGTCCAATCTACTTTGCGTGTATGAAAACACGCCAATGAAATTGGCATGCAGCTGATCGCAGCACTATTATAAACAAGCAGCGGATGAAGCGCTCATTAACTTTTCGCTTCAGAGCCGGAGTTCAGCTCTCCAATCTACGACGGTGATTGAAGAGTGGCTGGTGACACAGCGAGTCGAGTGGATTGCCACAACAGTTTGCACTACCCCACTGCATGCGTCCATCTCCCCTGTGCGCCTCAGCACACTTAAAAAGCTCTTCTAAAAGATCAGTTCACGCGTGGTACGTCTTTGTAAAGACGCATATTTTTAAAGATGTCATACCACTTGTGCGCTTCTGAATGCAGTCGTTCCCTGGCATCGGGTGGCGGTCATGATCGCTGTCTCACATGTCTGGGCATAAAGCATGTTGAGGTGGCTTTTGTGGATGATTCAGTGCAGCAGCCACAAAAACAGGCAGCCTTTCAGTCAGGGCCCAAAATCTTGGCAAAGAGAGGTTCTTCCATCTCTGGGGTCCACGAAGGGATGAGAAATAAGTTGTGAAAAAATAAAGGTTTCGTATCACACTCACTCTCCTCTCGTTACAGGCAGCAGTGCGAGGACTGGGAAGACGAGCCAACGGACCACCCACCTCACTTCTGCCAGGACGCAGGTAAGACACTCAGACCCCTCACACTTCAATAAGTAGACCCTGTCAAGTTCCTCCATCCCCCTTCGGCAGCTGGATGTTGTGGAGCATCCGGCACCAGGCCCTTGATGCGTTGAATCCTGTGAAAGCTGCTAGAGGGCTGGGGCCCATGTGCGGTGCCCCTTGAGGACTCCATGTAGGTACTCCACGGTTAAAACCTAAAAAGCTGTGTTTCCCCCGGCAGTCCTGCCGTCCATGAGGGTTTCAATCACCTACTTTATTCCTTATGCACCAAGATGATGTCATATGCGTATTCGTCTCTGATCTCCTATGGGAAGGGTGGACTTCTGCACGTCTTCTCAGACGTCCCAGTGTTCCAGTTACTGATGGGTAGTGTTTGTACAGTACTGGTATCTTGTGGTTAGAGTCCCAGCGTAGAGACCAAACACTGGGGGCTTGGGAGACTCTCACATGATGCTGGAAGGGGCAGCGTCCATGGCTTTTTGGCAGAGATCCCTATTCGTCGTTCATCGACATGACTTGGAGTAGGGCTGGGCGATAAAACGATAACGATATGTATCGCGATAGGCAAATTATCGATATCAATAAAAAATTTGTCCGA
>JAUMHR010000081.1:11436239-11448218 GCA_032361145.1 Enteromius fasciolatus
GGAACGTCTTGGTTATGGATCTGTACCGCCGCTGGGTGGCGTTTCACCGGCTCGGCTCCTCAGAGCAACTAATGAGTGCTTCATCCACTGCTTGTTCATACTTGCGATCAGCTACAGCTGGATGTTAATCAGTGCATGCCATTTTCATTGGTGTGTTTTCAGACACGCGAAGTAGATTGGACATCTCGAAGCAAGATTCCTATCGGTCAGTTCCTATTGACGTCTCCATGCCCTTCTTCAGGAAACGAGGGTTACATACATAACCGAGACGATCTCTTATAATAGTTGCTTAATAACATGCATATTATATAGCATGCTTATTTCTGTCTTTTGTTCTGGGATTGCGGCAATACTTACATAACTACCCAGAATCCTTTCTGTCCGTGGGATGCGCCTGCGAATCTCACAGTTGCTGGGCTGCAGTATGGTGATCCCTTCGCTGGAGAAGACGTAGAACATGTTCCCCACACTGAGCCCTGCAAACACACACAACATCATACACACCGTTACACACACACTCTTCCTTCAGAGACAACAACAGCAAACAGCGTGCCACCGGGGCAGAAAACGCTTTCAAACATGCGGCCATCATATGGTCAGACAGCAATCCCCTGAAACCACTCCAAAAAGTGCATTTGGAGATCTGTCTCCTGGCAGCAAACAGCAGCTGCTAATTAGCGTGTCACATCAGCACAGAGCTGGCGCTGTCAGAAAGCAGAAGGTGCAAAAACTGGGAACGATCAGTCGAGATGGTGGATGACTGCTCCTGATGATCATACGTAGGCACTGATTTGTGTAGAAGCTGCCACTAAATTAAAAATAAAAAGGTAATTGTGACTGTAGGGGTGTATGGTAGCATGGCCTGATTTCACTGAGATAGATGTGTTTCTAGGTCAGCATATTTTGTTTACTATGAGACATTATTTTAATGCAAAAATTTAGGGTAACATTTTATTTGGATGGTACCTTTTAAACAGTCTGTTGACAATAAGTAACTTTGCACCTAAGTCAACTAACTTTTATTAGAATATCAGTACAGTGTTTGATTAATATCGGCTAACTCTTTATTGTGACGGTCATCCAACAGACATTCTGCTGACCTTACGTAACTTTGCAAGTACATGTCAACTTATTCTAACCCTAGATGAATGATACTGATGTACAAGCACCAAAAACTGATTGTAAGTCTAAACTTTACAAAAACTGTAAACTGGTTCCTCAGATCTGATTGGTCAATCAAAATGTTGTTTCAGGCTCAACAGACATGCTGCACTCAGCAAAATCTTTTGATTTTAGGGCCATAGGCCTCTTCATTTCTCAGAGTTTTTTCCCCCAGAATTGCACATTTGTGAAGGATTAATTAAGTCTAGTTCTGTGGAAAAAATATACGAGTTTGTATCTCAGAATTATTTTCTTAGAATTGCTAGTTTTGACATGTACTGTATGACTGTCAGAACTGAGATACAAACATGCCAATCTTACGACTTTTATAGTGAGAGTCAAATTTTTAGAAAAAAGACTGACCTCAGAGTTATGAGTTTTGTTCAACATTAAATCAAAGGTTTTTAAAAAATGGAAAAATATTTTAAAAAAAAGTGTTATTTGGGATAAAACGCGTCTGTGTTGCTGGGGACAAAGGCACAATAATTTACATTATAATAATAAAATGCATGACTTTTTATTTATTGGTTAGATCCACGCAGGGTTATTACAGTTAACAGAAAAAAGAACTGTTACGTAAAATGGATGTTAACTGAAATAAAGTAAAATATACAAAGATAATTTACAATTAAGTTTAAAAACTGTTTGATGTTAAAAAAAAGGTTTCTGATGGTTAATACCATTTAATAGGTCAGTGTCCATCTTTGAGATGATTAATGAAACCATCATATTTAGAACATATTTGTCATAAAACTTGTTACTACTGTAAAGCCATATAAAATTAAGATTTACTTCAAGAAGTGTAAAAAGCTTTCAAAATCTTTTATTTCTGTATTTTTAAAATAAACAGAAACAGTAAGTTTGCTGAAGTGGTTGTTTTGAACAAGATATTATGCAAAACATATTTAGCCAAACTATGTTATAAAGTCTATATTTAGCTGACGTATGTGTGGCTCATTGCTCACCACCTCAGACCTTTATAAGATTTTAAACAAAACAAGCCACGTTTAGAATTTAATCTCCCTCGAAATGTGTCGCTACAAAATTTTCCATAAAAACCCGGTTCTACCCGACTAACACACTGAGAAGGAGTGTGAACCACCTTTAGGACATGATATGACATAATCAACACAAGCTTCATGTTCCTGTAGGTGTGTTGTAATAAAGCCATTATCACTTCTAACTCTGCTTCAAATATGCCTGGATTCATGTGAGCAACAATGCTAGTCCACACACAGGTATCAAAGTGTCTCTCAAAATGTTTGTAACATGCACACTAATCAGACAGATAACCAGACATGAGTATCGAGCAGATTTACCTTCCTCCCTCCAGAGAATGTTGGCAACTAGATGGACAGCATGAGGAAACACAGAGGACAGTTAGTGGACAGCAGAGAAACACACCCTGGATTACAGTGATTTCACATTTATATGACCCCTGGACAACTTAAAAAATTAGTAACATTAGAAATAATGGGCATAGAGGTGAAAATGAGCTGCTGGAGGGAATCAAATCACCATTTGGTTAGAATCACAAAGGCTGATATTTTTAATAAAATTATGTTAATTCAGCCAATGCCACACTGTGTTCGAAATAACTTCCTTGTGGCTTCATATTATAGAATGAGACTGAAAATGGGTTTTTTTTTACAGTACACTACTATAAAAAAATAATATGTCAATAGTTCTGCATTATAAATGCACTTCGTTCTTACAGAACACAGACGTATACAGGATGTACTTATTTTTTTCAAGAGGGTGCATGCAACTGAATTTTTGAGTGTGCATACTGTACCTTGTGACAAAAATTCAAATTCGGAAAAAAATCACAGATTTTTATCATAGTAATATAGTATTTTACCTTTGTAAGGTTTTATTGTTATAGGTGGCCAGCAAGGTCACCCTGCAGTTTTTTTCGGACATTTTCATAAAATACTGTTTATGTAATAAAATTATTACAATAGTAATTTTCTTATTTTAATATTTTTTTTATTTAGTAATTGTAATAATCACAATTATTTTAAATTATATTTAAATATAGACATAAAATTGGGGCATATTTTTATCATTTTTTAATTATATTTATATATAGGCATACAAATTGGGGCCAAATTGTGAAGCCTTTTTTTTTGCTGAAAAATAGAAAGTCAGATTTTTTCTCAAATTGCACAACCCTAGTGGTAAGTGCTGATAGATGGGATCAAATGAACATGAACTGAATCTGTGCTTTTTCTCTGAGATTCCTCAAGTCTGTCCCGCTGAGCTGAAACCCTGCAGGCAGATATTACTGAAGCCTTTTCCCACACAGTGGACATGCAATTTTATTTCTTTTTATTTTAAAAATGTGTCTGTATCCATTCTAGTGATGTTTTTGATCAGTAGAAATATTGGTGGAAAATACAATAAAATGAATCAAAAGAAACAAGCACCAGCAGTGTTTCTCAACGCTGTGTACAGGAGTCAGGATCTTTTTGCACTGAATTAATTTGTTTTTATGTGGTTTCTCAGAAAACGTACATTTTCACGTGGGACGGTTGATGCATGTAACCAAAGTGAAATTTTTACAAAATTATTATAACTCACGAAATCTCAATCTGCTCGCTCAGTGTCAGAGATATTAAAATGGCCTTGAGGTCTGTCAGAACAATGAGGGTTAACAAATAAAAGACTTCTTCAAAGGTCTTATTTGAAATGATTTAAATGCAAAATAAGCAGCCTTTGACCTCTTCATATGGGACTTGTCACCTGTCTTTTATTAAGCCTTTTATATTCAACAACGACACTGGGTTAGAGAAAATATTGTTGATTTATTATAAGACTTTGATACTTGTACTATGGAGCTCAAAGAGAGAACCCTAACTTTATTTATTTTATTGACTTCTAGAATTAAGATATAAGAGAGGAAGCATATCAGGCAACACTAAATTAATATCCATAGCTCCTGACAAGATGCTGGGGTCTTATGAAGCGAAACAATTGGCACATGCAAGAAACCTGTTCATATGGGCCACTAACATGCATATGTGTGAACCAATCACTTGAAAGAAGGGGTGAAATCAAAGATTTTTTTGTTTCTCATTGTGTATGTAAAACGGTGAGTTAAGACTATTTTATTCACTTGATATGCTTTAGATATCCACTTTTATATGCATTAAAACATCCAAATCGCACATCATTATTGGGTAATTTAATACTATAAGTCATGTCATTGCATGATTCAGTAAACTATACTATGGTGAACTGAACCAGTATATTGAAATTAACTATGGGAAAAAAATATAGTTTGTCAAATGTTCCGTTCATCTGAGGCTCTGGATTGCACATAATAATTGTTCAGTTTCTTGCAGAAATCAATCATTTCGCTTCATAAGACCTCATAAAAAAACGCCACGGGTTAATTTTGTGTTTCTCAATATCCTTTTTTTATTGATTTTTAAAATTTCATTTGCAGTCACTGACTTGCATTTTATGAATTGCTAATGACCACAAAAATCTTCTTTACTGTTCTACTGAAGAAAAATGTTTTTGGGTGAATTATCCCTTTAAAACTATCTATAGCGTATCTATACTCACTTAAAAATGACACTAGTTGGTGGAAAATAATCTCCCATTTATGCATTTGACACATTTAGATCTATAGACCTTCATTTGAGTCTAATTAAACACTGTAAATTTAACAGTCCAGAAAATGTGTGTAATTTGGGAAACAGGGATTGGCATGTGTGCACAGACATCACAGGAATGTTCACATCCGCAGATGTTTATAGCTGTATGACCATTAAAACCTTATTAATGACAAACTGTCCTTTCCGCATTAGTGGCTTCATTACATGTGAGCTGACTTGTAAATTCTTGCCAGTAATGACTGAACCAACAACCCACTTAGAGTGTCTACCAGTACACCTCAGGCCCTGTGAGTTCCACAATGTAGGAAATCTGGTCATGAATATGGAATTTAATGTATAATGCGGAATGTCACAATTTAGGAAATTTGAATGAATGGATACATTTTAGATTGACAATGAATGTGTTAAATTTTCATTTAACTTAAAAGATGTTTTATTATTTCGATTAACTGACAAATCGATTCATTTTGATTTAGAAAGAAAGAAAAAAAAAAAGTATAATTTGTGGATTTCTCAGGGCTCTATAGATTCTAGACGATGACATATTTCCATTTACAGTATATTATCATAACATGTAAGCAACCATAGTTCACAAAAACATTACAATCTGTGCTGAAACAGCTTCAGCATCATCACTCACGCGTCTTTCGTGCCGAGTCTTCCACAAACAGAGATGAGATGTCTTCATCCACGCCAACCTCGTTTCTAGCGATGCAGGTATAAGCCCCGGTGTCTTCATAACGCACACTTACGATGTGGAGCTCACTGCCATTAGCTGAAGAAATACAACAGCCCACAGTTAGAGGATTCAGTGCATTTCCTCTGTGTATCTACACACACACAGCATAGAAAAATGCCTCTAACAAAACCAACAAGCAACTACAGGGCAATAACATAAATCTCAAAAGTAAGTTTGAGGTGTTTGTTCCCACAGTCGACCAATAACATTTTTCATTGACAGAGCTTTGGGTGAAGGTATTCTTAAAACCCATAAAGGTTTCCCTGTGGTGTAGCTATACTGTGCCAAGATATAAAGTCCAATACTTGGATTTATTGGGTGTCTGTTTTTTCAGCAGAAATGGTTTCCCTAAAGTTGGGCTGAATGTGCAGTTGAACTTGTTAGCTGGCCTGACTTTTTCACAATACGTAAACTGTAAAAAATATTTTACCATCATTTACTCACCTTCAAATTTTTCTGTACAACTGTACAAGCTTATTTCTTCTGTTGAACATAGATTTTGAAGAATCAAATAGTTGCTGGTACCCACTGACTTCCACAGTATGGCAAAAAACAAACAAACTAGGAAGTCAAAGGCTACCATCAGCTGTTTTACGTTCTTCAAAATATATTACCCTTAACTTGCAGGTGAATAAATGAAGGCAGAAGCGAATCTTTGGGCGAACTCACCTTTTAAAGCTGCAGTATGTAATATTGACAGCTATGTACCAATAGAAATGGGAACTGCAGTACAACTTCAAAATGACACTGTAAGTTGATGAGTTGATTTATCAGTGTCTGCTCACATCTTTTTAGATGGATGTCAAAGCTTTGCAGGTCAGGTAGACTCTGCGATCTCTGATCCAGTTCTTTGCTAGATTTAATGTTTGTAAATGCTGAGTTTTCCACCAACAGGCAACCCAGGGTGTCAAAATACTATTGGGTAAACTGGCAGTGGGCAGAGTTATAGACCAAATCAAAAACAGACGTTGTAACAGAATAACTGTTTGTAGTGTTGTTTTAATATATATATTACATACAGTTATTTATTTTATTGAAATGTAGTAAATAAATGCATTGCAATGCAGTGTAATTCATGTGGCACTAATATCATCAACTAACATATTTTTTGTGTATTGTATTGTGAATTATTTCAGTTTGTAATTACATGGTGCAGGTATATTTTAAAATAAAAGTTGGTAGGTACAGTACACAGTAGGTTCCTTGTAAGAAAGTATTCATTTAAATAAATTACAATAAGATTACATTTCTTAACATTAGTTGACTATATTAACTAACAACTGAAAACACTCAAGTATTTATTATTCTCTGTAATGCTAATTTCAACATTTCTTAATACATTAATGCAATTTGTCTGTTAATAAATGAACCTGAGAATAAACAATATTTTCCACAATGATTAACTGATTACTTACTGTAATAAAGATATTGCTCATTGTTGTTCAATGCATTAACTAATGAAACTTTACTGTAACTTGTACTGATGTCTCACAGCAGCGGGCAGTAAATTAGGCTTTACATATAAATGGTGGTTGGTGTCCAGAATGCAACACTTTGTATTAAGTGTGCAGTTCCTGAGGAGTTACCATGTATTAACACTGGTGCTACAGAGCTGCACCAACTCCACCCACTTTACATATCCCTGATCACCCCCTGTTCCAGTACTGTACATACTGCTGTTACAAAATGTAGCTATGTAATTCCTGTTACATGACTACTTAGTGAAGTGAAAAATCTGTTGTTACCAATGTTCTGTTACACATTTTCACTTACACACACCGTTCTGAGAGTTGTTACATGTGTGTAGTTACAGAAATATTACAGCAGTAGATAATATGTAGTAATGTGTACTTACACTGTGGTTACACACACATCTAGTTACTATGGAAGTACACAGGTATTAGGGACACTTAATGTAAAGTGGGACCGTTTTACTATACGCTGTGTGATTTTTGAAGACTGGTTGGGATGTTTGATGAAATGTGGGCGAACAAACACACACACACACACACACACACACACACACACACCTAGTTACTTTGATGGTTTCACTTTTATTCGTATTGAGCTTTGATGCTAATTAAATTCAGTCGTAAAACACTACAAATGACTTTGCTTTCATTTCCAAATGGATTTCATGAATAAATAATTTTTCAGTCATTAAAAACGTTGTGACTGGCTTTTGGTGAGGTGTTTACACGAGCTCATACATATGATTGTCTACCCAGTGCGTCTCATACAACACTTTACAGAGTCATTCATTATGACATCACCTCAAAGATTGCGGGATTCTGTCACCAAATGAATCAATGTTTGCAGTAATGAGCATGAAGCCAATTACACAGCATTACACATAAACATGCAATCGTCAAATCAAAGCAACGCTTGTAAACTGAGAAGAGAAGCTAATGTGTGTGTGTGTGAGAGCTTTGTGAAGTTCTGAGATGCCAGGCTCACCTCTGATGCTGTCTTGATCACAGCACAAGCATCTCTGAACACTGTCTGTGTCACACGCATGCTTTCATGTGCGTGTCAGAGATCACATACATGCAGGAGAGTTCACTCTCTCTCTATTGTCTACACTTCACCTTCATTCTCTCATCTCCACCACTCTGTTTTTCCATCTGTCTACTGATCCCATTCTATCATCAAAATACAGACTCAACTCAAATGAGAGCTTCTCACCACTGGGTAAAAGTGGGTTCATACTTTTTATGTATGGATTTATATTATATTATATTTTTACTTTCAATGTAGCGGCATATTTCCTCCTTAGGTACATTTATGTACTGCAGGTGGGTTATAGATATGAAATAATGGTCACAATTATTTTTAGAGATAAATTCTCAGTATTAACTATTAACTAGAGCCGTATAGAAACAGAGTTGTGACACTCCCATAGGCTTCCTTAGGAACCGAGGAATTGCGGAAATAAACCGCGTCATTGTTTGGCCAATAGTTCCAGTGCTGAAATCCATTCATTTCAGTGCTTTTCAAGCACACTAGTCAGAAAGTTGAGGAAATTATAGCAGTTTTTAGTTCTCGGAAATAAACAGATGCTAGTTATCATATGTTTTTTTGTAATCTTTCTCTTCTTGTAGGAAGTTGAATGAGTTTCAGTAAAGACTGCCCATTAAAAAGAATACAAGAAAGAGTTTCCCTGAATGCAGTTGGACTCCTTGTGTTTTTGTAAAGGTCATTTACATTTTTTAATGAACATTTTAACATTCACTTATACATGCATGTCATAAAGTAATACTGGAATGTTGAGTATAATACACTTTTTAAATTCAACATTTAAAAAAAGCAACTCATAAACATTGAGTGTTTGTCTTAAAGCAAAAGATAAATAAATAAATGCATAAGCAAGCTATTATGGCTGGTAAAACTCACAGCAACTAGAGTAGAGCTAAACACTGTATATGTAAGTTAGATTTATTAAACAGCCATACTGGCATGTATTGGTTAAACCATGGCATTACTTTTTTTATTACTAATACTATTTTTCTGGCCACTGGAATTTAAAAACATTTTCTTAATTGGTTATTAATAATCACCAGACTTTGCTGTAAATACAGTGAAACTGCTGTCTATCCTATTTGTTTGGAACTACTGAGAGCTCCATGAAGCACGTGACAACGCGCCAATGACATCAAAGCATGTCGCAACACTGTTTCTCCACGGCTTTGCTATTAACTAGAACTTTTGTGTCAATAAATGCATAATTTGTTTTTTATTCATTTAGGATTAAGGGATCTAAAATATGGTCATGCAGAATTAAAATGTGCATTATTAGTATAATATTCTAGTAATTAAGCAACTAGAATTGGTCCCTAAATGTAAATGTTACATTTTCTGAATGTGGTGTGACATGCTGAACTGTAAATACTGTATGTGTACCAAATCAATGAGTGCAAACCTTAATATTTATGCATTATGATATTTTAGGGAATTGTGTGCTTCTATTTTTACAGCAACAGTTTGGACAGGACCCTTTTCTATTCTATCATGACAATGCCTCTGTGTATAAGGCAAGGTTTAAAAATAAATTATTGATTCATTCAGTGTGGAAGAACTTGACTGGTCCGCAGAGAGAGCAAACACCTCACTCATGGAAATGACTAAAGTAGTCAGTTGGGGGGGTGACCCATACTTTTGGCAATATGGTGTATTTGTGTCCACTGTTGTTGTAGACAAATTCAGCTTGTGAGAGAGTGCTAAATGGGAGTTTATTTCGCAAAAGGACAAAAAAAACAAAGCAAAAAACAAACAAAAAAACTACACTGTCATTGGAAAAACACCCCCAAACAATATTATTTTTAATAATTTAACTAAACATTTGATTATAGTTAATGATCACATGGTAAGCAAATAAAATATTTAATTTTTTTGTGTTACTTTTAGTCTTATTATATTTTTAAATATTTATAAATATTATAGTATCTTAAAATATTAGACACATTTAATTAAAGTCTTTTTGTAACCAAAGTTAATGTGCATAATAATATTTGAAGGTTTTTGTGTTTTAATACACTAAGGGCCAGTTTCCCAATTAGGAATTAGATTAAGCCATGACCAAACCTTTGCTAATTTAGGACATTTAAGAATTTTTTGAAACATGTTTTACCAAAAAAGCATTATCTGTGAGCATTTTAAGACCAAACAATGGCAATAATGTATTTTAAGATATCTCAGTGCAAGCTTTTTCCAGTTTAGACAGCTCTAACATTTATTTTAATCTAGGACTAGTCTTAAACCCTGTTGGGAAACTGAACCTAAAGGTTTAACAATAAATAGATACATATTATAATGTATTGTAAGTGTAAACACAATTATTAGACAGTACAATGCATTATATGGTGCATTACAAGTTATAATGAATGCATTAAGACTACTTTTAATATGCATTATGTATAAAGGCTTTAAGTGTTACCAAAATTATTAAGTTCAGTTTTATATTTTAATGATTGATTTAATTATTAGCTGGAACCCCAGGTCAGAAACCTGGATGTAAACTATGGTTTGTGGCTGTTTACCCTGCGTTGTCTATGAGTATAAATCATAAGTTGGTTTTGTGCCGCCATCAGTGCGCTTACTATCCATCTTTCCATACAGCAGGAAACAAAAACCCGTTGACAGAAAATGACACATTGTGTCTCCGCTCTGAGCTAGGCCTGTTATTTGTCATCCCGCAAAAGTGAATTTTTCAGACTTTGTGATGAAATCATCTTTTATCTTGATGCTGTAAATATTTCTGTGGACACAAACAGAAACAGGAGAGCTTGAAAGGAGCGCTTCTAAAATATTAATGCGTGACGGAAATGAAAGAAGACAGACAAGCACAATAAAGGGCCAGAGAAACACAAATGCTCGAAACTATCGGTTACATTAAACCTACACAGAACAAATAAATAACCTGAGTTAGCTGCTGAGAGATGATGGGGCTGAAACAAATAAATGAGAGAAATTAGACCTTGAAGGTCTCGTCTTTTCATACAGAACTTAAGCAGCACAAGCATCTGATCCAAATAACAGCCTATTACAGGGTGTAATGGACTGCACTCAACCAATAAAGTGCTTTCTAATAAGGGGCTACTCTGTAAACAATACAGCACCGCACCAGAATCGGCAGGCCCGCCGAATGAGGCCATTTGCCTAGGGACGCTATCGTCATTTCATGCACTGTTTTTAATATTATCATCATCGTCCTTGCAGGGAGCCACAGATTCACTCCCACAGCACTGACAGCTGCCAGCGACGGCTATAATCCAATGCTACTTACAGAGGATATTTTTCATTATGCTTTGTTACATGATCTGCCCATTATGCATCTGTCTGTTTATCTACTGTCTACCAAACATTTAGGTTCTTTGGATACTCAGTATCATGGTGCGCTCAGGTTTATGTTCATTCATAATGTTGGTACCCATCATTGTGATCTGTGTAATAGAGCTGGGTGGACACATTATGGAGACTATCTATTTGATGTTTGCATTTACATCTAGAAGGTGATTATCAGATGCCCATTTTTTCCACAAAATATGATTCTTTAGGGTCTGTAAACATACTTTGGTTAAAATTGCTCAATGGTAGTGTAAAAAAACCTTTGTACCTTGTTAAAATCAGCTCTGTTAAAAGCAAGCCATTTTGTTGCATTTCCCTTTAAATGCTAATGAGTTCTGCTGACCCTGCCCCTCTACAAGAATCTTAAACACTCAAAAGCTACTATGTTCATTATTACATCCAACAACAAAACCCATTGATTGCTAACGAAGGCATTCTTGACCAGTGTCAATACAATGGTGCACTGATGACACCTCACTCAGGGCGTGTCTAAAGTAAAACACTAGTGTCAATCAACAATTTTGGGAGGGGTCTGGGTCTGTGTGACATCACAAAGACAGGAATCTGAGATCAGATATTTAAGCAAGTATATAAAACTAAAGCCTAACT
>JAUMHR010000081.1:11461237-11474606 GCA_032361145.1 Enteromius fasciolatus
AATGAGAATCGATAAGGGAATCGATAAAGAATCGAATCGTTAAGCAGAATCGAAAATGGAATTGGAATCGTAAAAATTCCCATTTCCCATCCCTATGCATAACAGTCACACTTGTGTATTTGCAGCATCTCGCACATGAGAGCTATTTTTATTCACAATGAGCCCGTACGCAGGACCTGATTTTTCTGAGTGTGACATGTTCCTGGAACAACACTGTGATTAATCAATCAGATTTGAAGAACCAATTTATAGTTTTTGTGAGGTTTATGCTTGCAATCAGTGTTTGGTGCTTGTACGGCAGTGTCAGACATCTATCATTTCCTCTGATTTTAGGTTAGGTTTAGGTGTAGAGAATGGCCAAGGCTATATTTTTGTATTAAATGTTGTTCCAGGGTCAACAATATATGTTTACCCAGGAACACACCAAAGTCAGGATGTGCGAGCCCGTATACACGTTCACAAAGTTTGGTGAAACTTTCAGTATCCTAAGACACTTCAGTACAATTATGACGTAAAACGAACGATGATGAAATTTGAAGCTCGCTGATTTTATATTGAGAAAATATGATTTGAGTCAAAACACAGTCAAAACAAATGTGGACCTGGACTCTGGAGATTTATGAGCAGCTAAGTGGAGGAAGGTAATATGACGGCAATGAAAGTGATGTTGACGTCTCAGTGCACTCATGTCAAATGCAATCAGAAGCGCTGACAAGCTATTATAGACTCGTTGGCACTTTGTATTCAGATTCACAGCTATAATGGGATAATGAGCGGCCTGGGGTTTTTACCTAATTATATGTCAGCAGGATACATTAGGTGATACTTGCTAACTTCAAGACATACAGTATATGAAGATCTTTCACACAAACTTGACAAATCACAGACATATCACTGTTGCCAAATGCGTTTCCACAAACTTATTCCAACAAACAACATATATCAGTAATAACAAATAAAATGTCTTTTAATATACAGTCATTGTAAAAAAAGTCTAACTTCCGCTTTGATAAACTGTGTTTGATTAGGGTTGAAGCAAATCTTTGCAGGAAATCTTTAAAGATCACACTAACTGACGTTACAAACATCAGAACTTCAATTTAATGTTTGATAGTATAAATATCAGCATCTGCACCAAATTGTAAATTAGGAAAAATTTAACTGTGGTGTGTTTCTTTGCATTATATCATTATATCATACTAGAACTAACAATTTAATATTTGTTATTACATTTTAATGGTATATATAGTATCGTAAGCATAGCAATGAACCAACACAACAAGTCTCCTGAATATTGAACCAATAGGTAATGTACATTGAGAAAAACAACGGCACCAGAATCAAGCCCTGAGGGACACAACAAGAAAAACAAACTAGAAAAGAGGAGTACTTGCTAATACTAACTGAGAAACTACTGTTTGACAAATAAGACCAAACCAGCAAACACCTTTAAGACTGACATATTAGGATTTTATTGTCAACAAAGTAAAAAGTTGAACTGAGATCTAAAAGCAAGCATGTTACCAGCATTAGTCATCACTAAAATATCACCTAAAACCTTCAGAAAATCAGACTCTGTGCTGTGTAAAGAGTCTCAGTGCTTTGCTACAATCTGTATTGTTAAAAAGCGCTATATAAATAAAAGTGATTGATTAATTAACTGTGTAAGGTTTTGCAGTCAGGCTAAAAAAAAATACCAGAAATACAGTCAATGCTGTATAAATTGTATTTTTCTTCTACGATTTTGGATAAAAATTTGGAATCAGTACATTTTGAGTAGACTGTGGGCTTGTTATATATAGAAGTCAGAGAATTACAATCATAGTGATAATAGAATTCCATTCCTGAATTATTCCAATATTTACAAAAATTCCCCAGCTTGACTTTCTTGAAAATTTACCTTCCTTGCAAATATTCCACCTCTATACAACCCTTACGATAAATAGGTAAACTGACCCTAAACCGACCTTAAGATTGTCTGAATTCTTTGCACAGTACAGTACTTTATCACAAAATATATGTACACTGAAAGTATGGTGAGGGCAAGTAAATGATCTGTCATTGGTAATTAGAGCACATTGTAGGTCTGTCTTGAAAGTTTCATACGTTATAGCTAAAAATCTGTTTCTTTGGAGAAAATGAATGTGATTTTTCCTGAACTGCCAGTGGCCAAATTAAAGCAACACTTCAAACCCACACTGTAAGTCTGAACACTGCACCATTAATCAGCTGATAATCATTGCTCAAAATGGCTATATTATGAAATAATCAGTGGGCCAAAGTGCTTCACGATTTTCTCTTCACGTGCAATCAAGCTGGACTGATTGCTGATTTATTTTATCCGTTTCCATGCAAGGATTCAGTGATCAATTCTGCCTAAAGGCATCTTCAACCTGTGCATCACGCAGTTGCCACAGCAACATCTATGAAGGTCTGATGCTTTTAGACTGACAATGACCATAAACTATGATGCACAGAAGCTGGTCATAGTAACATCACACTTAAGTTACGCAGCACACAAACTAATTAGAGCAGGAGTACACAAAAGAAAGAAAGAAAGTATTGCTTTTTTTTTTTTAAAGTGCATTTTAGATGATACTTTGTGATATGAGCTTGCATAAACCATGTGAGCAAAGAACTTGTTATTAGTGCATAACCCTTTAATGTACAGTACTAATGACTATTACTATTAAACTATTAGTTTGCAAATGATTTATTTGTTACTTTATACTTAATATACAGCGCTATAGACGAAAGTAATTGGAACATTCACAAATACGAAAAGTAGTTGTAAACAAAGCTGCCATCAGAGCCTGAACTGCTGTATCATGAGCATTTTCTGCCTCCGTGACAAGAAGCCTTTCAGCAGATTACAGCGTCTTTCTGCTGCCGGTGTGTGTCTGTGTGTGTGAAGGTGGCAGCACTAGGAAGAGCTGAACAGTCCATCGCCTCGAGCACTTGTTTGAAGTCAGACTCTAGCTGAGGCCTGCAGAAGGAATAAATCAATGCAGCCACGGTAATGAATTATTTCCTTCATGCAGTCCAAGTCGGAGGCTGAGATAAAAGAGGCCCCCATGCTGAGCAGCTAACAGCCGGGAGCCGCTCCGCCGTCATCAGAATGCTGCAGCAGCACTTGTTCGTGTGCAAATGCAAAACGTGTGAGAAAGTGCATTTCCTTCCGCTAAACGCTCTTCTGAGCTGCCAAAGCTCACATGTAAAATTATAAAGACGAGCACTGGAGTCATCACGAACATGGCAGAATGTGGGAATTACAAATCTGACCTCTACTTTGGTCCTTGCAGATACACAAACTAGGAAAGTTAAAAATGGGAAAACTTAATATTTTCCTTAAAAAAAAGAGTGTTTCCAATGCTCAACTCATGGCCATTATGCGAGAGTGCTCTGTCAGAGAGGAGGCTATGGGCTGAGCAATAAACTCATTAATATCATATTAAGCTAATTAATATTATTTTAAGGTATTTTATACAACCAATATATTTTTCATCCATTTTAGAGTTCAATTATGCAGCATTTTATTTGACAAAAATGCAGTGCTGTGTTGTAATTTATTTGTTATATTTTCATTTGATTAGATTTTAAAATATTGAGCCGATTAAAGTTTTGTTAAATTAGACATTTTTATGATTCATTTAAATTGCCACAAAACACCGAATCCAACCAGACAATCTATCAAAGTTTATATTAATTCTCAAGGTCTAACAAAAACATGGAAGGCATTCCCTTACCAAATAATGCTAAATTCATATGAAAATAATATAGATATTGTATGAGGTAGGAAAACAAATTGCTTTAATATATTGGTCATAGTACTCAGCCCTATAGAATATCTAACAATGACATAAACGTTATCATGAAGTTAGAATTCTTATTCACATTATTGCTATTTTGATTAATCAATCAGTTAAATTATTTAAATTATAAATCATGTGCTTTTTTAATCTTTAATCAAATTCACTTTCTCTCTCTGATGATGTGAGGGCTTCAGCAGCCTGTCACTCACATGAGATCACAATACAAAACAACACTGATCCAAACGAACAATCCTTTCCCGGTGGACAAAATCATGTCCTGCACTGTAGCCAAAAATAAAGCTGTTATTAAAAATACATAAGCAAGCCCAGCTCAGAGAAAAAGGGACACAAAAGTAAAAATGCATTACTTTCCATTAAGAGGAACGAAGTAACACAATTAGTTACTTTTTAAATGGAATTTATTTTTTAAAAGTAACTTTCCCCACCAATGTTTGAGAGTGAGAATGGGTTGGAACTTTACTTTGTTTATTAATCATCAACCCTTTGAACAGACTTTGAAATCTTATACTGTATGAAAGTGTGTTAGTCAGTTATAATAACTAACATACTGATAACTGAAGTCAAGTCATTGATAGATTTGTGCTGCTTCACTTTCTCACAGTAAAGTAAAATTTACAATATACAGATGTGTGACACCCATCACAGCTCATGATCATGAAATGCAGTTCCAGATTTTTATATTGGCAACACATTAGTATAAAGATCAATTCTTGCTATTAACTAGTTGTTTACTAGCGTGCATATTACTAGTATATTGGCTGTTTATAAACAGTCTATATAAATGCCTTCTGCATGACCATATTCTAGATCCCTTTATCCACATCACACCCAGACAACTTGTCCTCCCACGAATACGCCCGTATAGGTTGTTTGTACAACAGCAGTGAAATACGACCCATCAGAGCCGTGTATAATACAATTGCACCCCTATCGGCAGTGAGTGACTCAGGGTTAATGTAGCTCAGTTTGTAAAGAGATGTGTTATAAGATGAGACGTGATCATGAGTTTGAACCCAGAGAAGGCATGTGCTAACAAAACCCAATTTTGCGCTGATTTTGCACTATTTTTGTAATGGGTAGGTTTAGGGGTGGGTTAGTGTGGTCATTCGTACAAATGAAACCTAGTAAAATATATTTAAATCAGCGTGTATGAGATTGGTGCAAAATCTCTACTCACTGCATTGAAAACCCCCCCTGCATTTTGATTGGTAATCACAGTCATAAGCCACTTCATGACGACAGAAGTAATATGATAAGCACTGTCATTATTTTTACACCCGCTAGAGGGTGCTTACCTTTAAAATGTAAATATAGGTCGTAATAAGATACTTGCACAAACAACCTATAGAGTCGTTTTTGTTGGAGGACAGGGTCCACCTAAACTTAACAGCTACCTTACTATTAACAAGCAGATTAATTGATAGTAATACTGATATTAGACATTAAAATAAAGTGTGACTTTAGTTGCTTATTATCATGCATTTTTATTGCAAATAGCCATTTATTAGAATTAACTAAGCACATATTTATGCCTTATTCTACATCAATTACCTTACTAACTTTTAATAAGCAGTTTATTGAGGGAAAACTCATAGATAACAGTGAATAAGTGTTCCCTATTCTAAAGTGTAACCATGTGACCTTTATATTATGTTTTTCAAGGTTTGTCCTGATTTAAAATCTGGGCGTTTCAGAAGGACCGAAAAGAATAATTCATATTTTAGAGTTCTGAGACATCTGAGACAACGATTTTATTGTAGAGTAACCTCTCATATGTGTAAATATCAAGAATGTTTTGATTCTGCTTTTCATGATCTCTTTAAACTCCGCCTTTTGAGTGACTTCAGACGGCTTGGAAAACGGCAAGTTGTTTGAGCTATTTTATGGCTCTTTTTGGAGCAAGAAAAGAGCTGCATACAAACCTGTTTGCTGATACAGTTTTGAAGTAAGCGATTACAGCACTTCATATTTGAGTCAGCTATTCTTTTTCGATTTAAATCGGATGGCTTTTCATTTCATAAAAGCACGCAGGTACAGATACATCAATCTGGATCTGATCGTTAAATAAAGTAGCAGCACACCTCTCCTCAACAACAGATATGATTTGAGGAATCATTCATGAATGAATCGAGCCCGCTGATATCCAAAGTGGCTGCAAAAATGCACATTTATCAAACCTTTTGCCAGCCTCTGAAACCCGTTAAGGATTGGGAGAAATCCCAGATGCACATTTACACCTCCTCCTCCTTCGCTCAAATGAGATCTTTACAGAGATAGCGATGGCTCAGACTCTTCTGGATGATTCACATTGTGGCACGCATAACAGGACGCATGGCTGATTTTATTCTGGATGACAGCTGGCTCTTCACATCGGACCACAGCGCATGCAGGACAGGACAAGACAACATCGGTAATGACAGCAGTGGCTTGTGCCCATCTGTTATGAGGAGAAAAGGGCATTAAAACTTAAAGCCGTTTCAAGACACTCGCTAATTCATTAAACATGCACGACTGGCTTCCTTAGTAACCACGGAAACCATCCAGGTGCAATTAGTCACAAAAGCTGATTTGGGTAAACAACAACGCCAAAGAGCAAGAACTTCACGCGCCTGCTAGAGCGAATACAAATGTACTGTATTCTGCGAGTACTTCCTAAAGCACCAAAATGCAAGATGCAAATGTATGCCTCAAACCCAGTCTGTGTTTCATGCATCTGGAGCGTAATCAAATCATCAAGCTTTATTCACAAACATAAACAACTTACAGTCCCTTGCGAAAAAGAAGTCTGCTTAATTGTATTTAAAGTGCACTTGTAGCATTGTACTTGCAAATAATGAAATATTAATGAAATAATAGGTTTCTTAACTGAATAAGAGTGTTTTTCAATGATTACGTTCGACATTATTGCTAATTGCACAAATTAAAAATGTTACTCTAAATTTGTCATGCTTTAAAGCACGCTTAGTTCGACGTGTTAGCTAACATACTAAAGCTGAGTAAAGTACTTGACTATTGTAATTATAATTTCAACTCTACTACATAATTTTATATTATACATGTAACATTATTATATTTAAAATTTATTACAACTGTGACTGAAATGACGTTAAAGTACATTTAATTTGACCATAAATGCTTGTACATTTTGCAGTGCACTTTAACCATATAAAAAAAAAACCTACAAAAAAAAACAATAAAAATAATTATGAAATTGACATTAAATGCACTATGTATGTAATGTAAACTAGTATAAATTTGCATTTAATTGCAATTAGTTTAGTACACATTTAAGTATATTTTATAAACTACATTATGCTGAGGGTGACGCTATAAAGCATGCTAAAAAGTGGTTTTCACAAGGGGAATCTTGACAGCATTTCGAGGCTTAATAGATGCATTCTTCATTTGAAAGTACGCAAAAACAAAATTCTGCCTTCTAATACACCTCATATAAGCAGCATCTCCTATAAGAAATCAATCTCAGAACTTTCACAAAAAACAAGTCAGCTATCTATGTCCATGTTAATAAAAACGCACCCTTCGACACAATATTTGCATGTAGCATATATTAATGAACATTATTAGAGTACTTAATATTAGAGCTAATTTAGCCACATGCTAACATCAGACATGGCTGGAATTACAAATCCAGGTTCTGGAGCAGCTCCTTCGATTCACTTGAGCGGGTAAGTGAGGTGCTGACAGCAGAGCTGGTGTCTCCGTTAGGCATGTTTAATTAACTCCTTGTCCGATTCAGTAATTTAGCCCCTAGTGAGACTCGCGACCCCCTCTGATATGCAAAACCCTCTCCTGACCCGCCAGAATCGGTCAGAGAGGACAGACCTTCAGCGCCGCTCTCAGGCACAGGAGCCCTGCTCTCAGCGGGACCTCTTTCTCAAGCAATTACACCCGCTCACTCGTTCCTGCACCCAGCTGCTCTTTATCTCTGCCTCTTTGGCAGCGAGACACTTTGTCGGAGATCATCGATCGTTGATCTCAGCCGGTCAGGCTTCGGCTGGTTAGATTCAGCAGGTAGCGGTGATTATGTTTTGGAGGCTCTTATATTTGTCCTGTCACAGCTCGGGATAGTCACTAGTGAAGGCTTTTTGGTTCCCATGCAGACTCAGGATTAATGCGGACAGCCCCTGACAGCGCAGCTAAATGTCTTTATAATTCCAGCGCTAACGGGAGCCGTGAAAACAGAGCGATGCTGCCGCTGCAGTGAAATCTGCTCACTCTTTCTCACGTCCCACTCCGGCCCTTGTGAAGAATAAGTGCACTTTAGTTTTATTAAATGTTCACTTATGGTGTAATTCAAATCTTAAAAGAACAGACTGTACTTTCAGATATGATATAAATGAAATAAAAGGCAGCTTAGGTGTACTGTACTGTACTGTACTTACAAAATGTGTTAAGAAGTGTACTCTCTAAAAGAAGAGTAAAACTATTCATTAACATTTAACTATGACGTTTGCCTTAGTAGAGTCCCAATTTGGTCCCAATTTAGGTACTGCAAGGGATCTTAAATATGATCATGCAGATTAAAACATTAATATATGTGCTTTATAAGTATAGGCTACTTTATCCTAGTATAATGCATACTAATAAACAACTAAAGTATTACCATTGTGTTATTTGATATCAAATTTAATTTAATCCTCTAAATTGCAACTTCATAATTACAAATATAATTTAAGTATAAATGTAAGTTTGCCAACAATGCTTTTCAGTAAATTTTTAGCAGCGCAAACAGAGAATTATGAAATTGCATATAAAGATGTACTTAAGTGGTTCAAAAAGCACTCTTAAGTTCAACTAAGTGCAATCATACTTTTTCAGATTGAAAATTAGCCAATGACTTTTGTGACTTACAGTTGCTTTTTATTTTAAAAACCATTTCTCACTAACTAACATGCATATTACTTGAATATTGGTTGTTCATATAAAGCACATATTATTCCGCATGAACACAATTCAGATCCTTTAATTCACACCATACTAATAATTATAAGTAATGGTAACATGCACGATGAGAACAGTGTTCCCTGATTTGAATAACAGATTTATTTTGTTTAGATGTCATTATTATGTGAAATTTGCATGCATAGTCTCAGTTGCTGGCTAAAAATACAGTTTAAAGGGGTAGTTTAACCTTTAGTATTCAGTAGGAATCAATTCTCACTATTAAACCCCTGAGGGCGTTTTGCGGGTCTGGAGAGGTTCTGACATGACCTGACTTTTGTGCTTTTTGTGCACAAACTTGGCTAGAATAATATGTTAGTAACATAGGCAATACCAGTAGCTTATTAGAATGCCAATTATTAACATAAGCACTCTAAAAACATACAGGGTTAAATCTAACCCATTGCTTGGTAAAAAATGCACAGCTTTTGTTTTGACCCAGTGGTTGGGTTATTACTCAGAAGCCTGCGGGTTAAACATTTAACGCAACCGCTGGGTCAAAATAACCCAATACCTTATTTTCTGTTTAACTGAAGTAACTTATTTTAATTTATTTTACTGAAATTGTCAAAATGCATTTTTGGATTGCTTTCTAAAACTGAATGTTTATGATTAGAAAATGTAAACTTCTAAAAAAGGTCATGGAAAGTCATGGGAATTCATCTGTAATAAAATGTGGGAATCTTATGTGGGGGTCACTCGCTGTTAAATTTGCGCTGCGCATTAGAGTTTATTCAGACGCCGGGTTTATAAGAGCAGATCATGCAGCAAATAAATATGAGTAAAGCCCATATAACATTAATCTGAAAAGACTGCAGCTTGAAATAATCTGACAGTGCAGGATTTCAGTGCTTTCACCAAAAATAAGACATAAGCCTAATGATAAACCTCAGTTCTGGGACAAAAATATGACAACAGTAGAAAACTATTGTTATTGTTCTTAAGTAGGGTTAGTGATTTGAACAAACTCCTAACCCTAACACCGGGGAAAATGTGAGACACTTAATTACACTGTTAACTACAATCTTTGCCTCAATAAACTCCTAATTTGTAGTACAGTAGTTGTTTGATTTAATTAACTTATTCTGCATAATTTAATCTCTTGAGTAAACTATACCTAAACTTAACGACTGTTTTACTAACTTTTAATAAACTGCAAATATGCATATTCAGCGAATCAATAGGTAAGTGTAACGTTCAGCTGGATGTGCCCATTCAGACCACTGGAGGGCACTCCGGCGCCCAGGACTTCTGTTGTGTGTGTGTTTCCCTGTTTTTCACTCCCGGACTTTCATTATGATTTCATGTACTCTGTTCTGTATGTTCCAACCCGGACTTTTATGTTGAAAACTTTGCCACAGCCCAGTGCACTTTCATCCGGATATCCCCCGGCATAAAAGCCGCTCAGTGTTAGATGTTTTTCACGGTTCGTTGATAGTTCTTACGTTTCATTCGTGTTCCCTGTTTCCCGTTGTTCTGCCCATTGGATTACCTGTTGTCGATTTCTGCCCGGACCTGGACTTCCCCTCTGCTTCTTCCCCAAGGACTCAGTTAAACGGTATTTCGACCCTTTGCTTTGTTTTTCGACTCCACCTCTGTCTTTGTCTCCTATAATGTTGTCTGCCGGCGATCTACCTCTGTAACCCTGACTTTGATTCTGATTAAACACTGTTTGCATTTGAGCTCGCACGCCTCGCGTACTCTTTTCGTAACAGTAAGCATTAGTAAAAAGTCAATTTATCACTTTAAAGTATTTAGTAGTTGCCAGACATCTGTTTTTGCGAGCTCATCAAGTGAAGACTATTTATACCTTGTAAAGCATTTATAAAAGAGATGTAAAGACTCATTTATCATCCCAAAAGAAAAGTTATACAAAACACAGAAATGTTTTTTAAGATAAAAAAATAAAAGTGTACAACTTTACACTTGATAAAAAAGAAAGATAGACCTATGCAATTATAAATATATATATATATATATATACATACATACTATAATACTATAACAGTAACACTGTAATACACTATAATATATATAGTATAATATATATAATATATATATATATATAGTGTTACTGTGTATGCTACTGTATAATCTGAAGTGTCACAAAATTGTTAAAAATTAAAAGCTCATGAATATTTGTATGTTTCCTCTCCAGCTCACAGATGGTTGAACACCATGCTTAAGGCACATAACGAAGCATGAAAATGATTTTGTTACACACAGAGAACTATAGGAAACACTAGCGTCTTTCCCTATGGACAGAAGCGTGCCGAACAAACAGAGGAGCATGGAGTGGAATCTCCCGAGGGACGTGTGTTTGTATGAAACACCTGAGTCTGTCAATTGCAGCAGTGATCCTTCCTCCCTCATTGCAGATGACACCATCCAAAATCCCACTGCAGTAACACGCTTAACCTTGAGAAGGGCTTGACCAGCGCAATGTTTTATTACACCGACACTCGTACATTCAACCTCCTCACCTGAGAACCAACACTGGCCAGCTGGACACAAAAGCAAAGGGACTGTATAATGACAACAAGCAGTTCGCTAAAACCCGTCATTAGTGAGGTTAACGACTGGCACTGGTTAATGGAGCCCTGTTTTTTGCCCCAGTAGTTGAAAACTTAAAGTAAGGGTCGCATCTCTAATGCTTTGATTGATCTCCTGGTGAAATGGATGGATAATTTTAGTCACAGTTGGTAATTCAGAGAACTGGGACTGCGAGCCGCATTGGCAATTCCTGAAACGAATGAAATGAGGGCGTTTGCTTTATGCGGCGTGGGACGATGGATGATACGAGATAATCTGGGCTTGCCATCTCATCTCTCTTTTTCAGCCAAAAGCACTCATCTCTCATCACCGGGCCATGATTAGCATTCATTGGCCCAAAGGATCAGGTGCTCGCTTCACCGCAAATGTGCAAAGCGCTTCAGAGAGAGACGTAATGGTGTCTGGCAGACAAAAAATCTGCAGACCTGCCACATGGTGAGAGAGGCTCGTTTGTGCTGTAGGACTCACGGAAGGCTGTGTAGAGCTCCTGAAGAGTCAGGTGACCATCGTTGTTGTAATCGTCATAACGCAGGAGGTCTTGCATGGTGCACTCCAATAAGATATTTTCCAAATGCTCCTTTATGGAGATCTGTAAAAGAACAAGAAGAATTCAATTCAGTTATCTAAAGAGCTGGGTAGTAACCAGAGTTGCACTGTAAAAAGACAAATAAAATCTTTAATTTCTGGTAAAAAAAAATGGCAGCTGTAGTTGCTAGAATTCGACCGTAAGAAATACCGTGACAACATTTTTGGTTTTGTGATAAATTTACTGTTAAATAACGTAATTTCATAAGGCTAACTTATATAATATACCAACCTATTAAATTACTGACATTTATTTTAAAAGTTTTGTACAGTATCTTTGAAATACACTGACAAGCACCAAATGTAGGTGGTGATGGGAAAGTCACATAATGAATCAAAGCCCATCACATGCAGCTTTGAACATATATAGAAGGAGCTCAAAATCACAGTCATTTTTTACAGTGCGGGTATAATGCGTTAGTGTAGTTTAATAATTATTTTCGACATGACTTACTGTACGTAAATGGATTTCTTTCTTTAGATATATTTCTCAAGTCATTTTTGTTTATTTTAGTGACTCGTTTTAGTAAGATATTCGCAGAGACTGAGAATGCAGTCTATTTGTTTTGGTTTTTTAAATTTACAAAACCAGAAAAAGGTATTGTTGCTATGCCACTGCTCTGCATATTTTGTATGTCTCTCTTTGCTAACGCACCTGATTCTGATAATCAGCTCATTAGAAGAGAGCTCTGTTCATGTGCTGTGTTTGCAGGGCACATGTTACTTTTTCTGAGCAACTCACCCAAAACTGGTAGTAACTGATGAAATTTTAATTGCGTAATCAGATTCTAAGAACGAAGTATTTGTAATTAAATTATTTTACATTTTTAAATGTTCATAATCAGAATACACTTATTTTTTTATTGATTACATGATTGCATAGTATCCACACAATTCTCCCTAACACTTTGTCTTTTTTAAATTTCCATAAAAATAATCATTCATGTGTGTCATTTAACTTTAACTATATTCACAAATGTGGTATTAATACATTTGCAAACCACGCTTCTGAATTTATATATTTCAGCTTTGAAGACTTGGAAGACTTTGGGCATGTAATGTTATTGCTGTTCTTTTTTTAATGTTTGTAATATAATAGAGAGAGTCCCAAAAAGTGTGTATAAATATATAGGAAGAATTCACCCCCAAAATTAAAAACCTGTCAATATTTGTTCACCCATACAGTACGTCCGTCTGAACCTGTGTGCCATTTAGATTTCAATCATGACAAAATCTGAGTCAGCAGGGCCTGATTCGGGTTAAACATGAGCTTCAGTAGAGATAATGAAGCCAGTACTACTTTCAGTCTCACACTCTCAATTATCAACTGTATTGAAAATTAAATCAGGGCATTATTAATATGCTGCACTATTCATTTATGACTATTTTTCTTCCCTTGTGAAAAAGAAGAACATATTAAGCATAATTTTATTAAT
>JAUMHR010000081.1:11490153-11500566 GCA_032361145.1 Enteromius fasciolatus
TTTTGTCTATTATTAATTCATCATTGTCATTAGGATATGTCCCCAAAGCCTTCAAACTGGCTGTTATTAAGCCTCTCGTAAAAAAAAGCATCTTGACCCCAAAGATCTAGTTAATTACAGACCTATCTCAAATCTCCCTTTTCTGTCAAAGATACCAGAAAAGATAGTATCCTATCTTCTTAGGGAAAATGGTGTAGTCCTCCACGTCCGTTGCGTTAAATCTAGATTAAAGACACATCTCTTTACTCTGGCTTACACTTAACACTGATACACATTTATTAATCAAATCCTTTAAAGGATTGTTAGGCTGCATTAATTAGATCAGCCGGAACCGAGAACACTCCCCTTAACACACGATGTACTTGTTACATCGTAAAAATATGGCATCTACGCTAATATTAGTCTGTCTCTCTCTTATTCTGTTTCTCAATCCGTATCCAGATCAGACGGTGTATCAGCACAAAGAGATGATCTTCATCGGAGACCAGAACACCTATGAGCACTGTGGACAGATCACCGGAAACAAATGCACACAAACACCCATACTATAAGTCCATCTGACATCCGCTTAATACTGAACTGGAAATTAGGGGCTGGGTGTCTGGACAGAGGAGAACTGGCCCCAACTAAGGCTCATTTTCACTTTACCTTTTCCCAAGGTTTTTTTCCCCCATTCTCTCATGTATGGGGGTTTGGTTCCTTGCTGCTGCTTACCATCACTCTGTTTTCCTATATGATAATGTTCAGTGCTTTGCTACAAGCTGTTTGTTAAAAGCGCTATATAAATAAAAGTGATTGATTGATTTCTTCTCGTGTGTTGGGTAACAGGTAATTGGCTAGAAGAACTAGCCGGTGTCATGCTTGATGCGCCATTCCCCCTCACAGGGGATGCGAACGCTGTGTACTCTTCCAGTTCCCCAGGTGGCAAACCCTGGTTGAGATTTCTCCAGCATCCTCGGCAGTCAGACTGGGTGATGCAGTTGATGCCAGGCTCAAGGGAACGGAGACGTTATGTCCCTTTGGCACTACCTCGAACCCTGGCTGAGAGCTCGTTCTCAGCTCCTCAGCAAATCTGATAAGTGGTTGCACCTGTCACCTCTTTATACCCGGATGAAGGGGAGTGGCTAAGGATTGCTTAACCACGCCATTTTCATTGGCGTTTTCTCGTAAGCAGAGCGAATCAGGGCTCTAGGCAAGACCCCTGTCAGTCGTCACGACATAACGTACATACTTAACAGAGACTACTGTCCACAGCTTAAAGTTTTACTATAAAGCTGGGGTCACCAGACACGGTCCTGGAGGGCCAGAGTCCTGCAGAGTTTAGCTCCAGTCCTAATCAAACACACCTGAAGCAGCTAATCAAGGGTTTCTAGGTATAATTGATATGCCCAGGCAGGTGATTTGAAAGTGAGCTAAAGGAGCTAAACTCTGCAGGTCACCAGCCCTACAGGATCAAGTATGATGACCCCTGCTACAGCATCAAAGAGAGTAATTTATACTTATTTATTAATTTATACTTCTTCCTGTATTAATATTCCAATCTCTAATCCTAATACTATCAATAATATGTCACATTCATATTCACCAATTTGATGAGAAGAGAATCACAAGCTGAGAGAGAAACAGAGAAAAGCCATCCACACACTGTTATGATTGGCTGCGTTTTATAATTGCCATGTAACAATTTATTAGACATGTTTACAGTGTTCTGTCATTCAACACTGGTAACAAAAGTAAAAACAGCCAGCAAAAAAACACTTTTGTGACAAATTTACCAACTTCAACAATTAGACAACCAGTCAGGTGGCATTCTGGTCATTTTGGAAGGATTTATTTTCCCTAAAAATGCTATTATCATATTAGACTAAAACCTACTGACTGCTCATACAGAGTATAACACGTTTCCTTCTAATCGCTGTACACTTACAAAAAAATTGCTTATATATTTATTTGTGCTGTTAACCGGATTCCATCTTTTTATCTTTTCTTTCTTCAATCTTTGATTTTTTACCTGGAGACCAAATTAGGTGTAGTATTTTTAGTACAGCACAAGGGTTAAATCTAAAGAAAATCTAGTTGCCTGCTAAGAAAAGATGTATGCATAATCCATCTGTTTGTGAGGACTATGATATTTTGTACGATAAAATGTTGTTTTGTAGTGATTGTAACACAATTAAATTTTGTCATGACGGTGATTCATGACCATGTCCTACTTGGGCAGATCATATGAGCAAGGGCATAAGCTAGGACAGACTTTATATACATAAGCACACGTCAAACCCAAGAGTGCTCTGGACCTCTCTAAATGGAGCAGAACTGCCAAAATATAATTGTCAGTCTCTTGAGCAATATTACACATGGAAAGGTCTGTCAAATGTGTTATTCTACTTCATGTTCTGCTTAGTGACGGTCTTAGTCACAGGGAAGAGATCTACACATTTATCCTTTGAAATTGAAGCAGAGAAAACTTAATGAAATTAGATAAAAAGGCAAATATTACTCACCAATAGAAAGACAATGGAATACAGGGTCATAAACTGATATAGACTGGAATAAAATATCATTTGAAATATAATAATATAATATTAAATATAATTTAAAATGATTCTTTCTAAATTACACTGAGAAAAATGCTAACCTAGAAATAGTAACATCCGATTCAAAGATGTTACTCCAAAAATATCACTATTTGAGTGTTGCTAATAAAATTAGTACATATTCCCGGATCAGAAAGAGTTGCTTGACTTAAAATGACTGAAAATCAAACAATGCAAGCACAAAATACAATCACGTTGAAACAGACTGCTGAAGTCTTTGTAGTTATATTGTTTCAATTTCTTCAAACAAATACAGATCTATCACAGCTCTTGCCATCTCAATTATAAAAACACACAACCTTCTGTAAAAGAGGGCATGGCAGTGGGTACTCTTACAAATATCTGACTTTTTTTGGTGCAAAAAACAAACAAACTACGAACTACCCCAAGAAATGTAATATAAGAATCTGAAACTGCATTCCTTTAAACTAAAAGGTCCCTTCAGCATCTGCCTTAGAAAGTTAGCTGCAATGTACATGCTGCTCATTCGTTACAGCATTCAGGCTCATGTTATGATTGCTGGGAAGGACACCCTCTATGAAGAACAGTAAGGATTAGTGTGTAACGCGCTTCCTACAGTCATTCAGTACTGCAGGGCTACGGCTGCCTGTCATCTCTGCCCTCTCGTGTCTGACATCATGATGATTTCCTTCTGTTCCAGCAGCTGTGGCTTTCAAACTCTGTCACCTTACATGAACATGAACGTAAACGCGGTCTGATCCTGGCGGCCCATCACCGCATGATTTAATAAGCCCATGACACTTTCACTTTGCTGGTGTTCTTCCTAAAACAGATCTCCTCCTCCCGATGAATTCAGCACTTTGCCAGGCTGATGGCAGGGGACTGTGCCAACCTCACACACAGACACACACACACACACCGGTGAATAATGCATATCTTAATAAGTAATGTACTCGGGACCCAGAGGGAATTTGACCAGATGCCTGTACACCTGCTGATGCATCTAGTTGTCACGCTTGTTTGCTTTCATTTACGAGTGCAAGTAAACAGCTTTAAGATTCATCTTTGACGTGATGATTCGCCTTAATTCCAGACCTGCTTTGTATTTCAGGCGGTTTTGTTTTGTTGGTAAAGCGCTTGACTGGAATGCAGATGTTGGAGGCAGGATTCTGGCAGCATGAAGCTACTGTACATTGAAAAATGTTTGGTTTCTGTATGCCTCACATGGAGGATTTGCACACTGTCTTGTGCTATAAGCACTGTGCTTTTAAGACAGCATGTATAGTTATAAACAGTACATGTCAAACGCAGTTTCTCAAGATCTCTGATTTGTTCCAGTCAGATGCCACTTAATGAGTAGCAGTTTTATGCCTGGTGAGCCTACAACTGGGACAAAATACAGACAAAATAAATACAACACTAAAAACAAATAAATCAATGTATTATGTGGGGCATAGTGAATCAGACACGTAAGATTCGATCAGAACATTGAAAATTGAATTCCATAGAGAGGCATCAAGCCAACAGGAATTCATAAATCACCTCAGGATACCTCTTGTAAGCAGATCCAGACATTGTCACAGAACAGCTTGCAGCATTAACGCAAATAATGCATATTGAGAATCCCAACTCAGGAAAGAGATTGTCAATATTGTACCAAGCTAACCAAAGTAATGGTCAAAGACATAGGACATCATTATCATTACATGGGTGATATAATTAAAGGTTTTGTCGGATGGATCTTCCTTCCCCCAACTAGGACCAGCCTGAAATTCCTCATGAGACCTTTAACCCCTGGGTTTCACAAAACCGGTCATCCTCTACAAAATTTGCACAAACTGCGTTTCCATGCCTCTTTAGGCCAGAAAATATAATAATACGGACTTAAATCACTGATATGCATAACTGCATATTATATGTATCCCACACATTTAATCACTCATTGTACAGTATATGTAGTTTGATAACTATTGAATGTTTGTAGTTAAATATCCGTGTTTAGTATGGTTTTGCTTCAATTTTCTTGCTCGAAATGTTTCTTCCCCCCTATTCTCAGTCAAATGTATCATATTCATGTTATAGAAATCATGTCTAGAATTATACTCTACAAGAGCGGGAAAACTCAGACCATGTGACTTGTCTTAGAAATCTCCCAACACCCTAAGCCAGAATGATCTCTATTGGTTAAAACACTATTTTGGGATGATTTGTTCCCAATTAAGCATTAGTTGAGCAAAAACACACTAGTAATTAATGATTAACCTAACATTTTAATCATTAATTAGTACTGTGTTTTTGCTCAACTAATGCTTAATTGTGAACAAATTAACCATTAATTAATGCTTAACTAATGCATTATTCTGACCCCCTGTTCTGAAGTGTTACCAAAAAAACATTCAAAACCTTCTGGTTAAAGAAAGATGTAATCCAACAGCACCCATAAAGTGGTCAATGATGTAAAACAAATGCACATGCCACATATTTTGATATATGAAGGCAAATCTTGTACAAACCTGTCGTAAACACATATGTTCAGAAAGAATATAAAAAAAGACTATAAAGAGGGAGAAAAAAAAATGAAAATTATCTTTTAAAGCAACCTAGGTGTATGTGACTTTCTTCCTTCAGACGAATGCAATCCGAGCTCTAAAAAAAGATTGTCCAGACCCCTCCAAGCCATAGAATGGGCTTAAACAGGTGGTAGCCGTTCCACTTTGGAAGAAGTGAAATAACGTGCGTATATTCATAATAAAACGTCCCTCACGTGGCTCCAGAAGGGGGAATAAAGTCCTCCTGTGTGATTTTGTATGATAAATATCCATATTTCAAACTTAAGCACTTTTCTCTCTGTCAGTGGACACTGGAAGCGATGCCGGCAGATGTATGCAATGTATTCTGGGAAATGTAGTTTTAAAGAAAACAACATTTCCCTACTTTTGGCTTACATTGAAATCCTCCTAAATTTTTATTTACAAATCCTCGGTTTGTGCTTCTCATTGAAGACTGGCGTTTTGTTTTGTTCTCTCTCCGCGCTCATCACTAATCACGCAATGCATACATCAGTGTTGGGGAAACATGCTTTTAAAAGAAATGCATTACAACAGTGCTTTAGTCCAAAAATAAGTAACTATTTCAGTATAGTTTTTATGGAAAATATGCATTACGATATTGTGTGAAATTAAAAAGCCTCAAAGAATTGCCTTGCACCTCACATACAGTATATACATACACACATGCCGTATAAATGGAAAGGAGTAGTTACTTGAAAAAGTCATCTGATTATGTAACTGCTGTTACCTCCAGCACTGGTTATACATGAGTCAAAAATCAGTCTGATTGACCTTCAATATGTCATGTAATGGATGACTTTAACTACAATGTTGGTCATGTTATTAGTAATCAGTAATCAGAAACAGACTTTGATCTCTCTGTGTTGAGCACACAAACCCGAGGAAGAACAGCTGCTCTGCATGAATCTGATGAAATGCTGGGTGCCGCAAACATAAGACTTGGCTGCCCTCTCAATGAAGCAGAAACACAGGCCAGCTCTCATCAAGCCAAACACAGCGTCTCAAGGAAGTGGTTTCTTACACCTCCCTGGGCAGATTCAATTAAATTAATAATGATCTTCTAGAGTAACCATGTGGCAGCAGCCCTACCAAGTGCTGAAATAATCAGAGATAACGCTCAAGTAGCCTTTGTTTCAGCCTCATGGTCATAGTTCACCTTCTGTTTTTCTAACAACGGCCAAAAGCCAAATAACACCACCTGCCTTTACCAGTCAGCCCATGCCTTGAGATAAGATGATTGAGAAATCACGTGAGGCATGATATTCAGACGATGCAAAAGCAAAGGCAGCGTTCGGTCCAGCAGGTCGCTGTTAGTGTACTGAAGATCTTCAGGCTTCACAAGACTTCTGCCAGCTTCCTGGCTTAGCTCTCAGTGCTGCTGGGAGTAATGATGGCCTCTCAAGGGTTTCCTCATCGGCCAGTCTGTGCTATTTTCACACAAAACCCTTTCTTTTCCAGACAAACCTGAAGGGAATGGTGAGCCTATGGCATTTACGTCAGTGTTCTTCTGAGCAACAGGGATTCCCCAGATATTCAGCAGTCTCTTGCTCTCACGGACTGACTTTCTGCTCCACAATAACACTTTACCCTTTTTATACCACATAAATGCCAGCGCAATCCTTACAGAATGTATCAAAAAAAAAAAATAGAACTAATTAAGGGAGTGCAATATAGCATAATGCCCCACAATACAGCATGAATGTTGACTGTTATAGTGCATTACATATATATTTATATATATATACACATGTATATTTGTAATTACCTACATCCGTGAGTAGGTAAGTAATACCTTACTACTGTATTTCTGTGTTTCAGAACAATTTATACACAATTTGTGTGTATGCACTTTATCTAAAAGATAAAGAAAGACATATACATATACTGTATATGTCATTTATTACTATCTTACCATTATAATTCCCTTTCTGTCACCTTCTAAAGGGCAGTGACACCTTCATCTGAGATGAATTCTACTCATCAGCAGCATTAATGAGTCTTCCTTCTATCTCTACTATCTCTCTCAGGCCGGCTGTTGAATTCAAAGATAATCCCTTAAATCCAGTGACAAGAAACCGTGTGATCCCAATTATCTATGTAGCAGAGGGTGTATCAGAAGAGAAAAAAGGCTTTTGTGTTGACATCCATCACCATGCACTTTCTCCAGCCGTGGGAACATGTGATCACTGTAATTATTATGGTCTTTGTGGCAAACCGCAGAGTGTTTTGGGAAAAATTGGAGACAGATTGTAGCAAAGGTGACAGAAGTATTGATCTTAATCTAGAATGAGTAAAGTGTTTGACCAACGGTGACAATATTCCCACTGATGAGCACTTCTCCAGTGTAACTCAAATCACTCAAACACACAGAAATGTAATTACAGGACGTCCCAGTGATCAGACACATCCCAGATATCGGCAAATGGTTAGGGCTGAAATCTTGCCAAGGCACGCATCGAGGGAGTGAAAGGAAAAACGAAATCAATCATTTTATTTTTGTCAGGCCTTTAGGAGAACCACAATGAAAACAGCGCTTTTCATTTAAACAATTGCAAATGTGTTATACTCCCTATCAGACCAATAATAATTGGTTAGATGGTTAGATAAGAGGCTATAATGAACAACACACTGTACTATTATAACTGTTATTTCTTTTCAGACATAATAATTGCTCAAAACTGAAATGTTTGTATACATTTTAAAATATCATCTCTATTGCCATCACACCAATATCAAAATACTCTCAAATCAAGATAGATTTAGATACTAAATAAGCAAAATGACTTAATATTTAGTCTTTACTTGTTTTAAGCAAAATGCACAATTTAGCTTTTTGGCATCGTATTGCACTAGACTGATTGTGTGTCAAAATGAGAGTATTTATGTAAATATACACAGTTATGTCTTAAGTGCAGATAGAGTGCTAGGAGAAAAACCAGCGCAGTCTCACGGCAATTTGCACACATTTTACGAGGTGGCTAATCTGTACAAATTCGTATGACCTCATTCGTATGACCTCACGAATTCATATGATTTTTGCTAAATCGTATGTATTTTATGAGTTGCCATTTCTTTTGAATTTGTACGAATGAGCTACACCTAACACCGCCCCTAAACCTACCCGTCACTGGGGATTATAGACTAATCGTACAAAATCGTACAAGTGAGTTCGCACAAATGTTCCATCTCGTGTGAATGGGTCGTGAGACTGTGCTGGAAAATCAAATGTGCTTTCAGTTTGATCCAGGATTTAGTTCTTAAAGTGAAAGCAGCCTAATTAACAACAAATGTCAGAGAAAATCATTCAATACTCATTTAACACATTCAAGTTATTTCAAACCATTTCAGAACAAGTCGAGGCAAACTGGTTGCTTTTTGTGCACACAGTCACACACACAAAGCCTCACACACTTGAGGAGCCTCCAGAAGGTTCTTTTTAGTGCGTTGTAGTCACTACACTCCTTTATTTCATAGCGCTCTGATTTGGAATATCAGCTTGCAGTGAGACTTTCCTGATTTTATATGATGAGTCTCTGAATATACAGAAAATGTAGCAAGTTAATTCTTAAAACAGCTAGGTTTTAGATTGTGTGTTGCATTTATGATAATTAATCTATCTGTGTGTTAATGTGGTATTATTTAAATGTGTATTATGTTGATTTTCCATCTGTGATATGATGCATTGTCACTGGTGCTAATTTCGTTAACAAAGACTATGACAAAAATTTTGGTGACAAGACTAAAATGCATTTAAAAAATACAGAATTTTAATGAAAAACTAGTTATTTTATCAAAAAAGGAGACAAAATGTTATTGTGGACTGCTCTACAAACCTCTTCAGTGCAAGCTTTCATTAGTGCGGTTGCCAGATTAACATTAATCATTAGTAGTTAATACATAATAATCTTATTAAGTTTTCATTAATAAGACTCAAGAATAAGACTAGACCAAAATACTTCAGGGTTTCTTCGACTAAAATACTTGATAAAAATATGATAAAAACATGGGACTAAGACTAAATTGAAAATAGCTGACAAAATGAATACTAATCACTGGTGCAAATTATACATAACGTTATCCATTCCACAATGTATAGCTTTAATGTCAGGACTGATTTGACGTACAATAAGCATTCCAGTGGCCCTCAGAAGTACTGTAGGTACGTCTAACAGTGATCATTCAGCGTACTGTAGCTTGAGAGCAAGCAGCGCTGGAGCAGCTGGTGTGTGTGTGTGTGCGTGTGGTGTTTCAGACAGGTGCACTGACAGTGACAACACTACTAGTGATCAACTGAAGCAAAACAGACAGATACACAGACATGTCAGGATGAGGAAGAACTCATTTGAAGTTTGGTATTGGGTACAATGTGAAGCGGGAACTAATGTATTGATGCGAGTGTAAAAACAGCTGTGCTTAATTACACTGAATGTGCATTAGTAGTGTACATTTAATTCGGCAGTAATATCACAACCAAAGCGCAGTTACTGTTTTCATTACGTCATCACTGTTGCTTTGTCTCTTCTTGCAGCTCACTTGATATGTTTTGAGTCATTTATGTGTTTTTGGCCTACAGTAAATCGCAGAAGCATCCTTCCGAATGAGGACATTTATTTTCAATAAAAATGAAGGATAATAAACGAAAAGTTAAAAATTAATTGTCAGGCAGGGTTAGGGTTAGGTGTAGGGAGGGCTTTTTTTGTCCCAACAAGTCAGCATCCATTTAAAAATGTGGCTTATAGTCCAGTTTAGATGTTCTACTAACTATAAATAACTTACTACGTCAACTACATTTCAACTACTTCTCATTAATTCACAACTCAAAGTAAACAGTTAGGGTAGGTTTAGGGTTAGTAGAATAAGTTGACATATACTTGTAAAGTTTCTGATAGTCAGTATGCACAGTAGTGTGTTGTGTACCCATCAGAATAAAGTGTCAGAAGATATTAGGCAGACAGTCTACTAATACTCTAATGACTGCTAGTTGAAAAATTACTTACTGTTAAAACTTATCATTTACACTTAATACATTATTATTACATACTGTTTTATAATGCACTACAATACTGAGGTGCAGCTATTTGTCACTAAGTAGTTATATAGTGTAAATAGAAGCTATGAATATGTGCACTTAAATAACTGTAAATACTATAAACCACTAAGAAAATACTGCTATTTTTGCATGGTATAAATAAAATCCATAGTTATTACTGTCACACGTACCAGATCACGTGAGGTTGCGGGAACCCGGAAGTAACCTCACGCAGGTATATAAACAGGAAGCTGGT
>JAUMHR010000081.1:11546766-11572199 GCA_032361145.1 Enteromius fasciolatus
AACCCAGCAAGCAGTAGGGCGGCTGGCAGAGGAGTAATAGTTCTTCCTCCGACCTCTGAGCGAATTATCAGACTGGCAAGGTTTTTTTAGTGAGATGGGACGCCAGACTCCGACACACCAGGTCTTCATTGAAAGGATATTGGAAAGATAGCTCATCCAGAATAATCAGGTCTCAGACATTAAGATAACTAAAAACACCTAAGTTTAGTATTACAATCCAAATTGAATAATAACTTAAAATTGGAGTCAGATTAAAAACGAGATAACCTTAAACGTAAATGTACAAGTAAAATTAAAAGTAAAGCTTAAGAGTAAAAATGGTAACTTTGTAATTTAAAATCAAAAAGTTAGAAACTTCCTAGGAGCTTTCTCTCTGTAGCGGCCAGGAGATGAGACATGCGATACCAGCCTCAAAGTAGGCGGGCCTTACAGGACCATGTTGTTTTTGAGGGTTTCAAGCCTAACCCCTAAACCTAACCCTAACCTAAACCTATCCAAAAACAAACTCCAGCATACAGTTGTAAGACACAACTGGAACTTCAAATGAGACTGGCTTCTAATAACAGATGAGACTAAAAAATAGCTTTTTAGCAGCAATCACTCAAGATGGGTTTGTTGAACACAGGGATAAAAAGAACCACATGTTTAATGAAGTATACTGCTGTGTTTTTGTGGGTCTATATTTCTGTTGGAGGTCCTGGACATCTTGTTTAGACACATGGCGTCATGGACTCTATCAAATACCAACAGATCAAAAATCAATAAGTGACTGGAAAAAATATTATAATGGGCCTTGTTTTAATCTTCCAACTGCTAAATAATCCAAACACAAGCCTCAAAAACAACACACAAACTGGAACCAGAATTTAAGGATATATATATACTGTATATATTATTAACCAACAACCTTTTTATGATGTAGGCTACTGTCACAGACCGCACCTCTGTGGCTCTCTCCAGCGATCAGCAGCGGGAACCATCGCCGGAGTATTAGCGTTCCTACCCAGACCCTTTATTCCGTTACACCTCGGCTGATTTCGGCCACAGGTGTTTGCTATCTACTCCCCTATTTAAGCACTGACTTTGCCCCGGCATCAATTCCGAGTGTTTTTCTGGTTGGTTTTCTCTGTGTTATTTGGATTGTATTTTTGGACTGTGATTCTTGCCGCCTGCCTTTGGACCTTTTGCCTGTTTTTGGATATTGATTCTTTCTGCCTGCCCCTGAACTCTCTGCCTGCTTTATTGACTACGATTTTTGCCTTGTCTCCACTTTACTGTCTGTCTGTGTTTACAACCTTCTGTCTGTTTGACTTTGATCATTTAAAAACTGCAAATGGATCCTCACGACTCATTACAGAAGATTTCGCCTGAAACGGATCCAGCGGCTGTCTATCAGGTCATCGGAGAAGTGAATCGCCAAGCATTGATGCTCAACGCTCATCAGAATCAGTAGGAATGACTCACCACTCTAACTGAGGAACTGACTCGCTCGATGCAGGCGTTAACCGCAGCTACTGCAGCTCTCAGCAGACAGGTGGATCCACCAGTGCCTCCGGTTCCAACTAAACCCAATCCACCCCGCCTAGCACTGCCTGAAAAATACAACGGCGCTCAAGGCAAGTGTAAAGGTTTTTTGCAGTACAAGCCACGGTTCAGCTGCGCGCGGCAAACGCTGCCAGTGTGAAAGCACAAACGCTATGCGGCGCTCACGCGCTGCTTACGCGCCGCTCAGGCTCTGCTTACGCCCTGCTGACGCGTGCAGTGTGAAACCGGCGTTAGCTTGGAAGCTTCACCACTGAGGACAGTAAAGTATCGCTTGTTTGCTCTCTGCTCACTGGCAAAGCATTGGATTGGGTAACGGCACTGTGGGAAAGAAAATCGCATGGCTTTTCCTTCATATCAGGTCTTTCTAAGACAATTTAGAGAAGTATTCGATCACACCATAGATGGCAAGGACGCTAAAGATGAACTGATAGCTTTGAAACAAGGCAATTCTTCGGCCGCAGACTTCACTGTTCACTTCCGCACTCTGGCGGCGCAAACGGGCTGGGATAGTGATCCTCTCAAAACACTTTACCGGAGGGCAATCCGCACAGATCACCTGATTCGCTCCAGAAAGTGCCCACGCACTTTAACTTTTGCCAGTGGAGCTTTATTCCAGGCACCAGCGGAGCCTATGCAGATCGGGGCCACCCATCTCACCCCTGAGGAATGTGAACGGAGATATGACAACCACCTCTGTCTCTGCCATTCACAAGATCCAACTCACAGCCCCCTTATGTTGACCTACAAATCGCCTTAAGCAAATCAAAAGCCACCAAGCTACCACCTCATTACCCGACTGACTGTTCGATCGATTTCTGGAACCATGCCCACTCGGGGCCGGATCTTCCCACTGTCACAACCGGAAACAGCCAGCATGAACCAGTACATCCAGGAAGAGCTAGCCAAAGGCTTCATTCTTCATTCTACATCACCCGCTTCGGCGGGATTCTTCTTCGTAAAGAAAAAAGATGGAAGCCTAAGGCCCTGCATTGACTATCGCTCACTCAACGAGATCACTGTAAAATACCGCTACCCACTTCCTCTAGTGCCAGCCGCACTTGAACAACTACGAACCGCCAAATTCTTCACAAAATTAGATCTGCGGAGCGCCTACAACCTGATCCGTATACGTGAAGGTGATGAATGGAAAACTGCATTTTCTACCACAAGTGGGCACTATGAGTACCTGGTGATGCCGTTCGGATTATCAAACAGTCCCTTTAGTATTCCAGTCGCTGGTTAACAATATCTTCAGAGAGATGCTCAACAAATATGTCATCGTCTACATCGACGACATCTTAATTTATTCCGAGAACTATGAAATCCATGTTAAGCATGTCCGCTCAGTCCTAGAGAAGCTCATCGAAAACCAACTCTACACCAAGTTGAGCAAGTGCGAATTTCATCAAACTTCAATAACCTACTTAGGATACATCATAAGCCCTGATGGTGTTTCCATGGATGACAAGAAGGTGAACTCCGTCCTTAACTGGCCCAAACCGCAAAACCTTAAAGAGCTTCAACGATTCCTTGGCTTTGCTAATTTCTATCGACGGTTCATCAGGAACTTCAGCCAGACTGCCGCACCACTGACTGCCATGACTTGTAAAGGAACACACCGTTTTCCATGGAGCCCTGTGAGCGAAACCGCCTTTGTGCAGCTTAAGCAGAAGTTCACCTCAGCCCCCATCTTGTGTCACCCCAACCCTGAGCTCCAGTTTGTGGTGGAAGTGGACGCCTCTAATACAGGTATCAGTGCCATCCTGTCATAACGCCAAGGCAATCCACCTAAGTTACATCCTTGCGCTTACTTCTCTCGCAAGTTAAATTCAGCTGAACGCAACTACGATGTGGGCGACAGAACTCTTAGCCATGAAATCTGCACTTGAAGAATGGCGGCATTGGCTAGAGGGATCCAGAGAACCCTTTCTTGTCCTGACTGATCACCACAATCTGGAGTATCTGCGCACTGCCAAGAGACTGAACGCCTGCCAGGCTCTTTCTCGACTCTTTGATTCACACACTGAGTCCAGCCAGCCTGAGAACATCATAGCGACCTCACTGATCACTGAGAGAGTGATCCAACTCATCCACGATAACCCAAGTGCAAGACATCCTGGCATCTTAGCCACTTCTGAACTGGCATCCAAACGCTTCTGGTGGCCCTCCCTCAACACCGATATAACCACTTATGTTAAAGCTTGTGCCACTTGTAACATGAGTAAGAGCTCTCGACAATGTCCTGCTGGGTTACTGCATCTTCTTCCGATACCCCAAAGGCCCTGGTCACATTTGGCCATCAACTTTGTCACCGATCTGCCACCCTCCAACCAGTATACCACAGTCCTAACCGTTGTGGACCGCTTCTCTAAGGCCTGCCAGCTGGTGCCCCTCACTAAGCTACCAACTGCATGGGAGACCGCACAGGTGATGATGGAGCAGGTCTTCCGTTTCTATGGACTCCCTGAAGACATCGTCTATGACCGGGGTCCACAATTCACCTCCCGGGTTTGGAAAGCGTTCTGTGACCAACTTAACATCAACATAAGTCTCACCTCTGGATACCACCCCGAGTCCAATGGCCAAGCTGAACAGTTAAACCAGGAGTTGATTCGGATCCTCCGCTCATACTGTCACGATCATCAACCGGATTGGAGCCAGTTCATCCTGGGCAGAATACGCACAAAACTTCCTACGTAAAGCTTCCACTAACCTCACTCCTTTTCAATATGTCTTGGGCTTCCAACCACCCCTGTTCCCCTGGTCAGGAGAACCCACGGAATTACCCTTAGTCAACCACTGGCTCACTAGGAACGAAGAAACCTGGGAAGCTGCCCACATCCATCTCCATAGGGCCATTCGTCGAGTTACCCAGCAAGCAGATCAACACAGACGACCCAACCCAGAGTACCAACCAGGCGATTGGGTTTGACTGTCCTGCCGTGATCTGAGGCTACGACAACCTTGTAAAAAACTTAATCCAAGGTACGTGGGTCCTTTTAAGATTTTACGCCAAATAACACCTGTATCATACAAACTTGACTTACCTGCTGGATTACGTATCTCATCCACGTTTCATGTCTCCCTGCTCAAGCCCGCTGCTGCCCCTGCTGGAGAGAGGGACCAGGACGAGGTTGCGGTTCCCGACAACCCTCCCCTGATACTGGACAATGAGGAGATCTACCAGGTACTTGAAATCCTGGATTCCCGACATACTTCAGTACCTCATAGACTAGGAGGGCTTTGAACCTGAGGAAAGGTCTTGGGTAAACTCACTAGATGTGCTCGACCCCTCTCTCATTGAGGATTTTCATTGCCTCCACCCCGAAAGACCAGCTCCCAGAACTCGTGGAAGACCTCGGCGCCACATTCATCATCGCTTCAGGAGCCGCTCGCAGAGAGATGGCTCTGTCACAGACCGCACCTCTGTGGCTCTCTCCAGCGATCAGCATCGGGAACCATCGCCGAAGTATTAGCGTTCCTACCCGAACCCTTTATTCCGTTACACCTCGGCTGATTCCGGCCACAGGTGTTTGCTATCTACTTCCCTATTTAAGCACTGACTTACTTCAACAAAGAAGCAAAGTCTTGATTTGCCCCGGCATCAACTCCGAGCGTTTTTCTGGTTGGTTTTCTCTGTGTTATTTGGATTGTATATTTGAACTGTGATTCTTGCCGCCTGCCTTTGGACTTGTATCACAATATCCTGTTTTTGGATATTGATTCTTTCTGCCTGCCCCTGAACTCTCTGCCTGCTTTACTGACTACAATTTTTGCCTTGTCTCCACCGTACTGTCTGCCTGTGTTTACAACCTTCTGCCTGTTTGACTTTGATCATTAAAAACTGCAAATGGATCCTCACGACTCCAGCGAATCATTACAGCTACATTGTATTATACTTTAAAAGCAGGGAATGGCTCAATGCTGCTGCACTTGGTATTGATAACATGTCAGACATGCACATGCATTACACTCACTCTGTTTACTGAGTCATGTAACCCGACTTGACAGTCTCTGATTAATATTTCCACTGCCCCAGAGATATGCAAATACAGTGTGTCCTCTGCAGAAGACACAGAGCTGCAAAGGACTTCAACAGAGAGTCACATCCATGACTTACGCTCCCAGAGACCCACAGAAAGAGCAAATGTGATTTAGATTTTCAGCTTATAAAATAGGCATCCTGTCAGTGAACAAAGCATCTAAGTTCTGTATTAGGAGGCCAAGCAGTGATTAAATCTGTTTCACATCTTATTATTCCTCTGGCTGAAAGGGTATAACTTTGACATTTGGCAAGCACATAGAGAAGAGAGCATTTTAGGTCTTAATTGCTCTAGTGCCTCCAACTGCTTTTTTTTTTTTTTTTTTAGGGATGCCCAATTTTATCAAAGTGTTATCAGAATCTGCCAATAAAGGTTTAAAATGTAAACATCATCCATGGCCCAAAATGAAAAATTATGATCACATCAGTAGGGCTGGGTATCGTTTAAAATATTTTGATACCGATACCTTGAGTTCGATATCGGTTCCTGGTACCTTTTTCAATACCAATTTTATGAAATCAGTTTTAACATTTTTATATGATCTCAAAAAACTTTATTTTTCAGCTTGTTGACATACAGCATTATACAGACTCTGAACCACTGCACCACTCGTAGTTTTAATGTGTAAAACATTTGTCTTTTTCATTCATAAAGATTTTATTTTGTTGTTGGAAAAAAAGGGGATTTTATATTACAGATTAAAACACTGAAGATATACTGTTTTAATCATTTAATCATCTTTTTCGGTACCCGATACTCGGGTGTATCGGTGGTTGATAATTTAAGAGGCACTGTAGGTGCTGATATAAACTTACAATTCCAAGTTACCAAGTCAGAATTATAAAATATAAACTCTCATGAAAAATATAAAGTCGCAATTGCATGGAAAAAAGTAGTATGATATATACTGCCAATGTCATAATTGCATGATATAAACTTGCTGAGATGAGACTCTTGGGTAAGGCACCAAACCCCCAACAGCACTGGCTACCGACTTCTCCGGGGGTGTGTGCATGTTGGATGGGTGAAATGCAGAGCACAAATTCCGAGTATGGGTCACCATACTGTACATGGCTACAAATCAATTCACAATCCTGACTATAATTTGCAATTGTGAGTCAGAATTGTGAGATGTAAACTTGCTATTGCGAGAAAATACGTCAGAGATAAAAAGACTCAAATAACTTTTTGATGTTTTATTTAGTGGCGGAAATTGGCTTCCATGGGTTTCAGTAGGTCTGAAAATTTACATAATTTAAAATTCATTACAATCGTTCATCAGAATCATAACCAGCAAGAGATTATTCATACTAAACTGTTGTTGTGTAATGCATCGGCGCACTGAAATTAGGCTGTCTTTCTCTTATCGACTCAAACTAATGTGACATCCTTGCACTGCACCCCCTAGTTGTCAAAACTTAAATAACTTAAATAATTATTTAAACTTAAATAATAAATAAACTTAAATAATAAATAACTATATGTGCTTATATGAACAGATTATCTTTTGGTTTTCTGTATTATACTTAAAAAATCAATACATGTCTGTAACTGCTGCTCACAACTTCGTGTTTTATTGTTTATTGCATGAGTTGGGAAGAATAACCGCGGGCTCATATCTGTGTTCAGAGCATATCAATCACCATCTTCTGTCCTTCTGATGTTTGAAGTATCTCTCACAAACAATCTGTTGTCTCGAAACATTTTGTGCTCCAATTAAATTCTTTAACTGAAGTGAGAAATTACTTCTGAATATGATTATTCGTTTTTTATGTATTTTTTTCTTGTAGTGTTAACCCATTTAGGAGAGGGGCTAATAAGTGCAACTTTCCTACCATGGGTTTTTGCCTGATAACTTTATATGATGGTAATTTATGCAAAATGCTCCTTATTATTTCTCGTTCCAAATGAACTTACATAAATGAGTCTAATTACTTACTAGTTGTTCATTTGACAATATACAGTATCGTTTGCTTAAAATCATTAGGTGGAATGAGAACAGTTTAATGCCTTAAGATTCTCACCTTGACTCACAAGCTCAACTTTGGCCATCATAATTCAACATTATGATTCGTTTCTGATGGCTTGCTGATTTTGGTTCCTGAATTTTATGGACTGTGAGCCGTGAAAACTTTATTGGACCCAAGGATAATATAATTACACACCTCTGGAGAGTTATTCTCCAGTAATCTGACAGTGACATATGACTGATACTGCACAGTAATATCTGTCTGGTACCCTGAATATCGGAGCTACTGCGGATGTTTCTGGAATAAACCCAAAGCCTGTGTAGATTATTTCAAGGCCACAAGGCCTCATAACTAAAACAGATATTCTCAAGCAACTTGAGTAAGAAGCAAACTGTTACATATTGTTGTCCTCCAAGGTACTAAGAACCATTAAAGAGTTAGTTCACCCCAAATTAAGATCTCTAACCTCAATACACAGCAATACAACTGCAATGTTCCAAGACACAGAGACATAGCAAGGACATCTGTAAAATAGTCTGTGACATCAGGGATTCAACCGTAATTTTACAAAGCTCAAGAATATTCTTTGTGTGCCAAGAAAACAATTATCTCAATATGGCTAAGACACCACTTCTTATTTCATTTACTTAAATTGAAGCACTAAAAATGCTAAAATTAAATAAACTAAAACTAACACATAAAATTCATGGTCCCATTTTATATTAAGTATCCCTAATATCTGTATACTTGCTTAGTAAATAGATGTAACCACGGTGTATGTACATAGGGATGCACCAAGAATCATCGGCTGATATGTTTGTGCGTTTTGTCAGTAAAGCCGGTCCTGCATTCAGCAGTAAATGCCATTATGTGACAAAACGCATATCGGCCGATCAGTATCCCTAGTACATAGTATCTACAGCTGTAATATTTGTGTAACTACACACATGTAACAACCCTCAGAATTGTATGTGGAAGTACAAATGTGTAACAGGACATTGGTAACAACCCTTTTTTTTACTTCACTAAGTAGTCATGTAACAGGAATTACATAGCTACATTTTGTAACAACAGTATGTATAAGAGTAATTGATCCAGCTGGTGGAGATGGATAGGTTTAGTGATATGTAAAGTGGGAGGAGTTGTTGTAATACCAGTGTACTTACATGGTAACTCCCCAGGAACTGTCCACTTAATATAAAGTGTAACATTCTGGACACCAACCACAATTTATATGTGAAGCCCAACGTACGGTACTGTCCGCTGCCGTGTAACAGTAAAGAAGAATAAACTCTTTCTTTACCAAAAAGTACTGTTAGTATGTTGACACATTTGTACTTTCATTACCAAAGATTGTTGTTATCAATGTCCTGTACTTACACATACCATTCTAAGGGTTGTTACATGTGTGTAGTTACACAACTGTACTTGATACTACTGTATGTACCAACAAGAAGGTACAAAAGCTGTGACTGGGGCGGTTACTTTTTCAAAAGGGACATGTTTGTACCTAAAGGGTCCATTTTGCTACCTTATACCTACATGTTAGTACTTAAAGTGTACATATTTGAATCAACAAAAGTGTACCTTACCACCCCAGTGACAGCTTTTATACTATTAGTTCTGAGATTGTACTTAATATAAAGTCAGACCAAATTCATAAAAAGTGTTTTGTATTAGAAGCAACAAAACACAAAGCTCTTTGTGATTATGTCGATGTGAATTGCTCTATACAGTAAATAATGTTTAGTGGATCTGTCAGCCCTGGCTGAACTATGGGTGATTCTTAGAATCAAAGAGAGCCTGCGATAACTGCATGTTTCTCTTCAGTTAGCCCGCAGAAATGTGTTATTATTGCGTTAACTTCAACAGTGAGAGACAGAGACATTTTCTTCATACACACACATTTTCCACTGCATTTTGACTGACAGGAAACACTGAGCCCTGGTTTTAAACAATCAGACAACGTCCAATAGTGCTGATAATTCCTTTAAGTAATCAATCCTAATCAGTGCATCCCTATATAATAGTATGTCAATGATAGTAAAATAACAGTGGTATGGAGGTTGTGAACTGCATCTGCTCTTCAATTACGACATTATTTGATGCGAGTATCGAGGGCCGCTGTTGTGGTTAGTAGATTATTAAATTAAAGAGCCGTTCCGTCACGTCCATTACATTGTAATGTGGATGCAACCGATTGGTTGTTTAGTTCAGGCCTGGCATCTAAGACTAACATAACCATGCCTCTGTGTTCTCGAACTCTCAATCCATTACGCTCTGCCGTGACCCAGACGCATAAGTGAGGTGCTGCGCCTTATCGAATTCCCTTCCAATTAGTGTAGAAACGAAGCTGAGGCCTCCCTAATGGGCTTTGCCTCATGATATCGCTTAATTCGCGACCATAACAAACCTCTCATCGTGATTCCAAAGCTAAATGAATCCTGACTGTTCAGCTGCTGAATGCGCATTGTGTCTGCCACAAAGCGCATGCTTTCTCCCGTCTTTCTTCTTGAGTGACCTTTTCGGCGTGCTGCCTGCGGCACGTTATTTATTTATGATTTGTGTGGAAGCCAAAAGGCTGTCAGCCCGGCCTGTTATCGTTTGGTCATCCGCTCAAGTGGCTGGGTGGTGGGGTAGACGAGTGGCGTTCAGAAACTGGGGCAGTCTGATTAATGTCAGCCTTTGGAAGCGAGACGCATAGACATGACAACAAAGAGGCCTCTCTGGAAGGCAGGGAAAGTGAGATAACGCGCAGTGATACGCAGACGCTCACACATGAGAAGGTAACGCGATGCCAGCCACGGAAAAAAGAAATCAAACATGCCACTGCATGTTTTGTTAAGTTTAGTCCGAAGCCAGTGAATAATTAGTCCCCAAGGGGAAATCAACACATCATTTGCATATTTCTGACACACTGGAGAAGCCGTCTGTCTGTCTGTCTGGAACACAAATGATGGGAAACTTTTTCTTCAACTGATTTTTGTTACGCTTTTGATCTGCTACGCTCAGCCAGGTGCAAATCCGGGAAAGTAAAAGTTCCTTTGCAAATGTAGTTCAAATCCGAATCAACGTGCTGAAACATTAAAAGCTGTTCCTTCTTTAACATTGCTGTTTCTACAAATCATCATTAATGATTTATTTATTACAGGTGTGATATACAGTATGCATGCTTATAAATATATATATATGTGTGTGTGTGTGTGTGTGTGGTTTTTTTTGTTGTTAATGTATATTAGTTTACGTTTATATTCAAAGCAATAAAAGAGTGCTTTCGATCCAATCGAGTAAGATGCATGTGCATCTTCATACAAAACTTTTAGAATTACTTCTATTGCCTTTAAAATATGACTGAAGCATGCAGCTGAATATACATGACAAGCATTATGGTAAACAAAAATATACTGCAACGCCTTCTATTGAAACTGTCATGTCATGCTTTTAAATGTAATAATAATTAAACATTTGTAATGATAAGGATGCGGTTAAAGTGAATATATCAATATTATATCAAATCATAATGTTTTATCAAGTACACTATAGTTAAAAACATAATCAAGTAATTTGCATGTGGTTTAGTATGTTATTCAACACATCAAGTGTACTTCTTTAAAGCATTTATAGCACAACAAAGGATCGTTACAACATTAATAAAATTATTAATTTGACCGGGTCATGAAAGTACACTGAATTTCACCAATACTCTTTAATAACACTCTTGTATTTGAATGTGTTCGTTTGCTTGCTACAATAGCTCTCAGACAATCATTTCATTCCAATACAATGGCCACAAAGATGCGCAAAGGTTATTTTTGATTTGGCAAGGTCAAAGCACACGCTGCAATCAATACAGAAATCATTACCGCTGCACAGCACTACCAGAGACACGTAGGTGACACACAACAGCCCATATAATTCCTACATTCAAGCAGAACCACCTAGTGTATCAACCCATGATCTCGAATTAGATCCCTGAGATCCCTAACGTACACACTGTACACACGGTTCTTCAACTTCTAGAGACTAAATCAACAGTTCCCATAACATGCTTGAATCAGAATGCAGGAACATCATTATAAACATGCAAGTTTGGACTTACTTTGCTTGACTTTATTTTCAGCTCCTCCATATTGCTGCAAAGGAAAAGGGGGAAATGTTAAAATATAATCCATAAATATGGGAACAGCCCTACATGTTTCCCAAACAAACTAAATATTTCACTGGTTAGTAGTCAAGGTTTACATGTACAGCAGAATATTCAAAGTTAAAATACACACCACAGACCACTTTACATGTGCATGTCTGATTATGTCAAATGTGCATACATCAGATAATCAGACATGTGCATTGCAGCAAGCCATAATCAAACAAACAATATCCAATAATATAAATGGCAAAAAATGCACAGTATTGGAGCCTGTTCAGGTATTGGATTGGTGTGACACTAAGATAGACTAAGGTATAAGTGAATTGTCCTATGCTGACTATTTTGATCAGAGATTACAGCCCTGATCTCCTCCAGGCTCAGAGACCTGCATTCTCTGTCACATCACTCAAACATCTCTACAGATGCTGGCCACTTCAGTTTCCCCAAGGCTGATCTTCAGCTGTAGAGAAATATAGATCCTCTTCCCTGGTTAGATGGTGTGATGTGATTTCAAGAGTGTCACAAGCTGTTTGTGCAGAGATAAGATCCCTAAAATCTCAAACTTAAAGAAGAAATTCTTTATAAAAGTTAAGGCTTCACCCCATCTTCTTAAAACGGCTCATTTAAACATGACCCCACTTTTCTACCTCAATGTGGGTTTATATTCATAACAACGTCTAAATATTTACACAAAGAAAGAAGGCGGAGCTAGTGCTTGTTGTTTCTCCGATCACGAATGCAGACATGGTGTTATGTTTATGAGGCGTGATGCATAAAAAAACAGAACTTATTCATGATAATTGTAATTGGAATCAGTAATTGTGTCTCCACTGGATCAACAAATGCCTGGTTTGTAATGTGTTTTATTGTTTTGGTGTCATAGCACCAGGACGCAGCATCACGTTATGGTAAGGAGCGTAACATTTCAGTCATACACATGAGGTATTCAGCCAATGCACTGGATAACTGGCCAATCAGAGCACACTTCATTTGGTACAAATCGACCCGTTTCAGGAGGCAGGGCTTAGAGGAGAAACAAAAATGTACAGTTTGTGGAAAATAAACCACATAAACACATTGCATAAAACCAAATAAACAATATAATGTTATTTTTAGCAACATCTTATGACCTCTTTAATGTCACAGTGGAAGTTAGCCAGGATCATTTTAGAGGGATCTCTCTTTTTAGTATATTTCTGATAACACTGAAGGAACTGCTTCGTGTTTGTCTGATGTGCTGACAACACTTTATTTTAGGGTTTCTTAACTACTTGCTTATTAGCATATGAGTATACAGTATATTAGTCATTTATCAGTTGTAATTAAGATCATATCAGTGCCTTATTCAACATGAACTTATTCTAATCCTATCCCACACCTTAACTTCCTTACTATTTATAAGCAGCAAATGAAGAATTTATAGAGGGAAAGTCATAGTTACTAGTGAATAAGTGTTAAAATCAATCAGTTTTAAAAGAAGCCACACCAGTTGAGTTTGCACATTAAGCTGAGCACGGAGAACAAGATGTTTCAAAACAGTTGTGCCACATTTCCTTGCAACTAAGGATGTGCAATTGTTATCGTCTATGATATTATAGTAACTGCTTTAACAATGTGTGAGCAGACATTCAGTATGTCACTCAATTTGTAATAAAAAACAAAAACAGTATTGCTTTTGCAAGTCACATAGATGTGTGATTTGTGAGACGTAAATGTTGAACCAGTTCATAAAACTCCTCAATTAATTATCAATTATCATCTTAGATGAGTAAAATAGTTTTTTTGAGGCTTTCTCTTTAAATTAAGTGGTCAAAAGGGGAAAAAGACAGCTTCAGCTATTCCCCAGGTGTGGAATACAATGAAAACAATGCTTAATGGTAAAATAATAAAATGTAAGCAGTGCACAGATTACGATATAAGTTCAGCCTGTTCAGCCACAGCCTATATTGTGTTAATAATCTGAGACGCTGGTTTGTCTTGTGCAGTAAGGAGTCCTGACTCAGTGTTGTGTTGTTCTCGCTGCTTGATGTAAAACACAGATTCTGATGCAATAGCAATTGAGAAGCACTGCTGTAAACATGACTGCAACATACACACATGTATACTAGCTTACAAACTTGTGAAGTGGCAACAAATATGACCACTGGATGCCAGCACTTTATATCCATTCATATTTTATACCTTAATAACCTTAATAATAAAAAGCAGGGTTAGCTGGTGAGGTTAGTGGGTTAACTCTAGAGGATTGAGAGACTGACGAGGCTGAAGGCTTAGCATACGCTCCGCTGAACAAACAGCTGCACTTACAGATCTCTGGTTATTTCCATACTGTCTGTCTGTATACAGACGTGTTTTAAACAGGCATTTCTCAAGAAAGCTTTATAATCTGATCATTCTGTGTGTGCTCAACCAGAGGTCCCCAGCCACTAATTTTGATCTTTTTTTTTGATGTTGTTGTTTGATTTTATTTTGGGGTTTTTTAGTTTGTATTTTTTTATATAAAAGAAATACATAAATAAAGAATAAACCCAATATTTGTAGGTCGCTTTGTGTTCAGCTGACAGATTTAAATTTTTCTTTTCAAAAGGAATGTCTGATGTCTAGAAATAATGTTGACGATAGAATATAATGTCTATGAATAAAAATGTCTGAGTGCCTTATATATTCTTTTTACAAACTTTGTGTGTCACAGTCAGCTGGAAGTGCCAGCCTAGATCAGGGGATGGCACTTCAGTGCCCAGCGAACACTCAGTGTTTTATGTCTGTTTTCATTCACCGCTGTCGTTTTGCCACCCCGTGTTCCTGTGTTTCCCTGTCTGTTTGGATTGTATTTACTGTGTACCGACCCACGCCTGGACTCTGACCATTCTCGTGCTCTGCCTCCTCCACCCTTGTTTGCCGGTAACGACCTTAAGCCTGTCTGTTTTTGCTCTGTATCTTTCGTTAAACAGCCTGCATTTGAACCCGCATGCCTCCTCGCCTCGCTCCCGTGACAGAATGGACCGTCTACAAGGGCTCAGCGGCTGTTTAACTTCAAGTGAGTTCAGAGACTATTCATTGCCTCGCAGGCAGGATTATTCCCCGGTACCGTCTTTCTGGCTGTGTTTGCTCTTTCAGCGCGGACGCCGGATAGAGGACTATGTGGAGGAGTATATTGCTCTGAGCCCAAAATGGCGGCTCAGTTTTGAAGGGTGATGTCAGCATCTGTCTGGTCTCGAGGGGCGTACTCACTTCCTGTCTCGTCTCACAGGGCGCATTCATTCTCGGTCTGGTCTCGAAGGGTGTACTCACTTCCTGTCTCGTCTCACAGGTCCCATTCATTCTCGGTCTGGTCTTGAAGGGAGTACTCACTTCCAGTCTGGTCTCGAAGGGCGCATTCATTCTCTGTTTGGTCACAAAGGGCGCACTCACAGATCAATCGGTCTAGAAGGGTGACTGTTGGTTGCAGGAGGGCGCGTTCACCGTCAGTGTGGACCTCGAGGGCGCAATATCAGCCTGGTGGCCGCAAAAAACCCCGGATGCGTTTGTATGTCTCCACGGTCCATTAGCACTGTCAACCACTGTCGTTTTGCCACTCCATGTTCCCGTGTTTCTGTGTTTCCCTGTCTGTTTGGATTGTATTTACTGTGTACCGACCCACGCCTGAACTCTGACCATTCTCGTGCTCTGCCTCCTCCACCCTTGTCTGCCGGTAACTGTTTTTGCTCTGTATCTTTCATTAAACAGCCTGCATTTGAACCCGCACGTCTCCTCACCTCGCTCCCGTGACAGTGTGCCTAATAAATTATTATTGCTATGTATAAAATTTAATTGTAACTTTGCATGATTAAAAATACAACCACAAATTATTTAACACAAAAAATTTCCTGATAAAAGTTTGCTTATTCAAATCTAGCTAAAATAAATTGATTGCAAAAGCTTTCATTAAAAAAAAAAAGTGTATGAGTAAGTGTATGAGGAACAGAGTTAGTTGCAGCTTTCAAATCTCATGCAGAATGATAAGACTAACATGTTTTGACATTATTGACATCATACCTGCCTCAACACATCTTGAAGAAGCAAATTTGAAGATTTGGTAACTGGTAAATGGTGTTTTTGTCTTTTCTAGAGCCTGACAATATCTGCTGTCATCATGTGAAAAAGAGCAGCTCAGACACTGAAGACTGAAAATGATTATATGGGTTTTTCAGCAACATGAGGGTGACTAAGTGCTGACAAAATGAATCCTTACAGATTTTTGGCCTTGAGTAAAATAAAGGAATCCTCTGAAAGAAGTTCAGATATGGCCAGAGTGACATCCCCCTGTGAGTGATGCTCAGCTACACAAAGGAGCAGATGCTAGATGATGGGCGTACTATTGAAAATTAATGAGAATATAATAGGTATTAAGAAAATAAATTAGGATTACAGTGTGCAATAAATCCTTGAGAGCAGGCAGGAAATATGAAACCGCTTTGACCCTTTATGCCCTTAAAACTAGAGCCACAATGCAGAAATCATAGTGCTCTCTGAGACTCAAAGCAGGAGTCACGGAATGGAATTTACTGCATTAACGTGGAATGTCACAGAATTTGTCAAGTCTTCAATCAAAGCAGGACAATGCACTTAAATCAAATAGCGATATGGACAAGTGTCTGAAAATTAGACTGCAGAAAACTAAATATGAATTATGCATGTCTTTGTGTGAACAAATGGTGCAGAACATATTGCTCTTACATAGTCCTACTACTACTAATAAATTATAATGAAAACTTTATTTTTAAGGTATAATCACAAATTTTCTTTCATGTTTTATTTGCTCATTAAACCTGCTGTGCAGTACGCAAGTAAGTGATTTATTTATTTAGTATGAATGAATGAATGATAAATTATCATAAAAAGTTTTATTTTTTTATTTTATTATAAAATGTAATTTAACCATTAAATCAGAGTCTAGAAAAATTAATTGAATAAAAAAGGAATCCAGAAAAAATAAAACAAGTGAAAATATTTAATTCAGAAAACCAACATTAAATTGATTTTTTTACCAGAATTTTTTTTCAGAACAAACACCAAAATATTTAATGCAAATAATTGTATTTAACCATTAAATCAGAGTTTATTTATTTAAAAATTAAATAAATAAAAAAGGAATACAGAAAAAATTAAATAAGGCAAAAAAACAATAATTTGGGGAAAAAAAAATTGTATTTATTTTTGAATGATAAATTCAATTAAAACAAGGGGGAAAAGTGGAAATTGGAAAACAAAGGCATTGATGCTATGGACTGGCCTCCCGTTCCCCAGACCTGAATCCAATTGAGCACATCTGGGACATCATATCTCGCTCCATCCACCAACGCCACGTTGCACCACAGACTGTCCAGGAGTTGGTGGATGCTTTAGTCCATGCCTGGAGACCATCCTCCACCTCCTCAGGAGCATGCCCAGGTGTTGTAGGGAGGTCATACAGGCACGTGGAGGTCACACACACTACTGAGACTCATTTTGACTTGTTTTAAGGACATTTCATCAATGTTGGATCAACCTGTAGTGTGTTTCTCCACAATTTTGAGTGTGACTCCAAATCCAGACCTCCATGGGTTAATACATTTGATTTCCATTGATAATTTTTGTGTGATTTTGTTGTCAGCACATTCAACTACGTAAAGAACAAAGTATTCAATAAGAATATTTTATTCATTCAGATCTAGGATGTGTTATTTTAGTGTTCCCTTTATGTTTTTGAGTAGTTTATATATGAGTCTGCAATGTCTCTAACTAAACATCCCTGAATCTCACAGGAACAACAAAAAGTGATTAACAGTTAACCAATTTAAAAATAATGATTAATAAATACAACTAAATAGCTGAACTATAACACATATTGATCCTGAGTTGCTGTGCTGGTGTTTAGCTGTGCCTCTTGTCTTTGTCTCACAGCACTGAGAAGTCATTAGCGATAAAAGTCCCAGCAGGCCTCACAATGAGCTTGACGCCCCGTGTTCAGTGTGTGCTTGAAGACAGTGATATACTCCTCAAGATCTCATCAGGGACAATTCCTACCACTACATCTACATTAAACATGACATTTGCAGACTGAAGAGCCTCATTAAGAGCTTTATTAGCCCTTCAAAGATGCTGAAAATTGTTGTCAAGCACTAACAGTTCAGCATCATTTGATGAAATATCAATGCTGTTTGTCTTGGAAGCATGTCTAGTTCTGGTTAGTGATTAATGGACTACTTTCACAACTACTCCCACATTCTCCTTAATAAGCTTCAGCCGTTTCCGGACATTCAGACGGTTACAGGAGAACCATTCCTGTGTCCACTGATTAAAACAATGAATTGTGTTCTCATGAATAATACTGAACCCAAATGTGCATTCTGGATAATAAATAGGGATATTTCCCTACTAACATGCAGCAGTTCACTGGTTGTCTACTCTATGAAAGTGTTTTTCACATACTGATCATATTTCATACCTTTCAATTTCCATTTATAAACATGCAAAAAGATTTTTAAAGCACTAAAAAAGGTACTGACTGATGAATGTTTATTTTGTGTTTTTAACTTCTGTAATTAATCATTTTCTCTTATATATTTGATATAATCCTGCTGATCAAAATACCTGGGGAGGAGGTCTTGTTTATGTATGTATGTATTTATTTAATTTATATTGCAACATTTTTAATGTCATACCAGCAACAATGGCTATGTTTACTGCAACATTAAAATATATATTTACAATAATATGGAGGAGGGCTTGTCATACACTTTCAAAATATTTAAACGGATGTTCACATGAACTGAAATTCAACCAAAAAATACATATTGCCCATTGACGCATATATTGTCTATTAAACATCTTTTTAATTTCATTTCTCACATTTACAGTATTTTAAGTGTTGCTATAAAAAGGTATTATACTGTATGTTAATTATTAAATGTACATTTCATGATAAATCCTTTCAAATGGATTTCACATATCCCGTTTTACTTGTGATTCTGCTGAAGCTGGATTGGATTTGGTTAGCTTGGTTCAGGCTAAACCCACTCTGAAACTCAAAAGTTTTAGCTCAGAGTCCCAGAACAAAAATAGCAAAAGAAAATGAAATGCAGTACTATACCTGAAGTCCCTCCTTTGCTGTAGTTCCAGATCCAGCACTGGATCGGACTCCATAGGACAGCCATAGAGAAGATCCAAGCAGGACGGACAAAGCCCAAACGCCCAAACAGGCCATCAGAGTCAGCCTGTACAGAGAACAACGAGCACATGATGAACATCATACACGCAACACTAGCTCATTCAGAAACCCTTCACACTCCCAAAATGTCTGATACTGCCACATCCAGTCGACATTCACGTCATTATATTAACGTCAAAAGCATCTCAGTAACCCATGCTACATTTCTCCAAATCTGTTCTGATGAATTCAAATATTTCAGCAAATTCTAATTTTTGGGCGAACTACTCCTTTTAACACCCGCTTAAATTAAGCTTAACATCAACCAACAAGTAGGGCACTGACATCTGTGTGATCTTAAATCTAGCTGAAATCTATCAAAAATAAGGCCATCCTTTTGTTGTAAAGATGTATACTGATTACATATTTACCTATTTGCATGTATCTGTAAAAAGAGATGATAGATAGATGAACTCAATTACTTGTGTTTGTTCACTTTTCGGGCATAATAAAAGACATTTTATACTTGTGCTACAACTGTGCCACAAAACTTGCAATCTCTGTAGCACCAGTACTGCGTGCCAAAAAAGGTTTGTTCGGTCGTTCACGGAGTACAGAGATGTACTTGAGAGACGAGGACAGTTCAAGAAGAAAGCATGACTCACATCATGAACAAAACGATTTTCCCAAGCCAGCAACTTTTGTCAGACTTTGTATTTAGTGTGCCTTGGGTTTTCTCCCCATGTGTCCCCCCCTGTCCATGTTTGGTATTTCCCATGTCCATGTGATTATTGGTGGATGTACTCCCAGCTGTCTTGATTCGTGGTCCAATCTACCAGCACTAATTCCCACGGATTCCGTTCCGCAATTTCCTGATCCAGTTCCAGAGTTACGGCCTGGAGTGCCGTTCCTGAGTCCACTCCCTAGTTTATGGCCAGGAGAGCCGATCCCGATTCCTGATTCTCGGCCAGGAGTGCCGATCCCATGGCCTCCCAAGGCTCCAAGATCCGCTATGGCTTCCCAGGGCTCCTGCCCTCCCCTTGAGATGTTTCTTGGTGTGAGGACGCACCTTCCAGGAGGGGGAGGTGATGTCAGAATTTGTGTTTAGTGTGCCTTGTGTTTTGCTCCTCATGTGTCTGCCCCTGCCCATGTTTAATATTTCCCGTGTCCATGTGATTATTGGTTGATGTACTCCCAGCTGTCTTCCCAAGGTGTCCTTAGTTATGTCCTCATTTGTATGTGTATTTAAGCGTCTGTGTTTCTACTCTTTGTGTCAGTCTTTAAGTGTCTACCTTGCATGTCACAGTTATCTACAAGATCCGTGCCTCACGTGCAATCTGTGTGAGTGCCAGCATGACAACTTTTAGTTTTGTGCTTCAGCCACTAGAAGTTAGACTGGGCTACTGTCAGACGAGCCTGTATGCCTAATAGAAATACTGGCACTTTTCTCACAGTCCTTTCTGCAGGGAAAAGGTCCAAAAACCAGTTGTGAGTTTATGTAGAAATTGCATAACCCGAAAACACAAAAAAATTTAATATGTACTAATAACCTTTAAGCTACCAAAATAGACCATCCAGGTGCAAACTTGTACCTTTTGAAAAGTGTGTACAGAAAGTGCACATTATATCTCAAATATTATGTCTAATTACTTTCTGACGGGTCGGCCGCCCAAGCACAGCTCATGCAAATTTAATTTACATACTTGCTGTATGATCTTTGATATTTGACATAACATACTATTACAGTGGAACAAAAAGCAGACACCTACAGTACATTTCATGGTAAACCTTGATCATAAGGTTCCATTACATTAACTAATATAAACTAACAAGTAATGTGTTTGTTTAATTGTTAAACATACATTTAAACATGTTAACATTAGTTAAAAAAGGCAAGAGCAATAGTCCGAGTGCAGGCGAAGGTCCAGATCCAGGGATAAGGACATGAGTTCATTGATAATTAGTCCAACGGGTAAAAACGGACATAAAACAGTTTGCTGGAGCTGGAGTGCCATCACCAGACTGGCATCTCCAGCTGAACATGACATAGCCCCCCCTCTAAGGAGCGGCTTCCAGACGCTTCAGGTTTAGGAGCTGGAGGGAACCCCCACCAGGGCGGAGCCAATGGCGGATAAATCCACTTGAGCATCGCGGGCAGAGGGGACACCCACCAGGGCGGAACAAATGGAGGGGACACCCACCAGGGCAGAACAAATGGAGGTGACGCCCTCCAAGGCGGCGCTGACGGCGGAGAAGTCCCTCTGGGCGGAGCAGGCGGCAGAGAGGCCCACCGGGGCGTTGCAGGCAGAGGAGACGTCCTCCTAGGCATCGCTGATGGTGGGAACGCCCCCCAGGGTGGATCAGGTGGCGGGAATGTCCACCTGGGCGAAACGGACAGCAAAGCCATCTTCCAGGGTGGAGCGGATGGCAGCAGAACCCCTCTGGTTCGGACAGGAAGTGACAGAGCCCTCTTGGGGCCACCAGACTGACTTTGTGCACTCAAGAACCAACCAGCATTAGCCAACGCCCTTTGAAACCTGACCGACAGTGAGTGCGCCCTCCAAGGCCAGACTGGCAATGAATTCGTCCTCCTAGACCAGACTGACACTGTGACTGAATAGGCTGTGATGGCACCCCTCTAGACCGACTGGACCATAACTCAGGGACCTCCATGGGCACTGCAGCCACCAATGGGGACTCTGGAGATTCTACGACTAAAGCTGACATCTCCAGTGGTCATGTAGCCACTGGCGGAACCGATGAGTCACACACGGGTTCTGACGGCTCAAGCCATGGGGCCTCACAGTCTTCATAGAGCTCGGGTGAGTTCAGTAGCTGAGGATCGGGATCACAGACAGGGTCTGGCAGATCCGGCCACTCTGGTTCTGGATCCCAGACTGGGTCTGGCGGATCCGGCCACGCAGGTTCTGGATCACAGACTGGGTCTGGTGGATCCGACCACCATGAGTCAGGGTCACAGGCCTCAGTTAACTTGACTGGCTGGGGAACCAGGACTGACTGGACTTGACACGACCCCTCAAATTGTGCTACGGGGCTAGTACCCGTTTCTGACAGGCTTGACACGCTAAGGGCCTTCAACAGCTTCGCAGGCTGCGTAACAGGGATAGACTGGGCTGCACACAACCCCTCGGGCCGTGGTGCAAAATCGACGCCCCCTGCGACAGGATCAGGAACCGCTGGGATGACCAACAGCCCTCCTAGCTGTAGCCCTGCACCCCACAGTCAGTTTGTGTATGTCACTCTTTAGCGGTGTTAGAAGCTGAAATAAACCAAAGCAATGGACTGAATAAATTAGCAGATGCTTTATAAAATATAATAACCTATAACCACTTAAAATTAACTATAGTTTCATATACTACTCTCCCAAGAAATTTTAAACCGCACACTTGATATCAATAAAAAGGCAGCATGACCAAGAGATGATTTTATTCAAGTCAAAAATATAGCATTACTGAACCAAACTATTTACATCAATTTACACCAAGAAATATTTTTATGAGTTAAATCGGGTAGAAATACTGAAAATATGACACAGGTTATATTTGAAATTAAAGCAGCTGAGATAGTCAATACCTGGAGGAGACATAACGAATAGCTGCTGTTTTACTGAATCCATTTAGAGTTACTGTCTGCTCTAAAATTGTACTGTTACAAAAAAAAAAGATTTACTCACTAACAGTTAGCGAGGTGAGTTACTGAACTAATCACAAGCTCCCAGATGAGACATTAAAAAAATAGTTTTACTAAAAAATATAGTACAACTTAATATAAGAGACAATCAGAAAATAGATGGGTGGTTAATCTGAAATGCTTTTGGGAAGTTTGTAAAGAATGTTTGCTTAGTTATAAGTATTATGCATGTGTTTTAATGAATGAAACTACAATGAAATGTTTGTATTTCAGAGAAACTGTTAAGAAATGCACTTTTCTTCGTGCATCGTATGCAGACAACATTCAGCAGCATTTGCAGACACGCTGTGGTTTTATCATGAAAACCATAAGCTGATGAAGCGTCATTTCCCAGCGCTAATGCTGAGGTATAAGAGTCTCCTGACAGCAGCAGCTGATGCAGGTGATTCGTGTTCGCTGCTTCTATTCTCCCGTCAAAATAAAGATCTTCACGCACTTCATCTTGAACTGAAGTGAAACTGACAGGCTCAGTCTGAGCTGGGTTATTGGTTTTGTCTGGAACAAAACTTTGGATAATCATTCGGTTACCAGTTTGTACAATAATAATTACTAACTAACAGATAAGATTTCATTTTGGTCTATGAATTGAGTTCAAGCCATTGATTTAAGATGCTTTTATAGTCTAGTCAAATCATTTCCGTAGCACTTGTGCAATCTAGATTGGGTAAAAGCAGCTTTACAGTGATAAACAAGAAAATAGAAGAATTACTTATGGGGAAAAAACGCTATGAAGAGATTGATATTCTGCTGTAAAGCAGTTCTAAAATGCTACAAATAGTACAGTAGGATCAGTTCAGACGGGGCTGTATGATTCATCATATTTTAATCGCAATCACAAGTTCTGCTTCTCTATATTTATTAAGTGTAATTATCTGCAATATTTGCCTGCTGGTTATTTATCCTGAAACAAGCTTTTTTCATGAATCGATACATTTTCTGCCCAGTGTTTTGCTTTATCTTCCCAATCTGGCAACCATGTGCACGCACTCTCTCTGCATTACAGAAAAATGCTGATGAGCTGAAAATACCAGCAAACATGTGAGCTGGAATTTAGTGATCTCTATAGAGATATTTAGCTCAACAGAAAGTCTGGTTTCCTTCACTCTTCACCGAAAAAAAAAAAACATTGACGTTCTCTTGATTTGTGCGTATGTGAAAAATCAATAATTACGATGAAAGGTCGACAAAAAAATCATGATTAACAATTGTGATTGTATTTTTTGAGTAAAATAGTGGTGATACACCATGACCCTGTATCAAATCTGCAGTGTATATACTAAAACATTTTTTGGGGTCATATCACTGATATGGATACATGGGAAGCAATATAAAGAAGACAGGAGAAGAGCTTCAGGAAAGTGTGTGAGCGTGTGCACGACCCACCAAACTAACCGCATTCACAATATTTGATAAAACACACAATATTTATAGGTTCAATTCTTATGATTAACTAACTAACTATTAACTATGAATTTTGCCTCAATAAATCCCTAATTTGCTGCTTATTAATAGCTAGTAAGGTAGTGGTTAAGTTTAGGGATCTAAAATATTCTAATGCTAATAGTACTAGTATTGTGCATGCCAGTTAATAGTAAGAAATGAGCTCTTGTTTAAAACTTCACGTACCACCTAAGATGTGTGGTGGAACATTGCATATACTTCTGAAAATGGCTTTAAAGTTCCTCTTCCTCATCATGAGAAGCTTTTTCTAGTCACAGCACACACTGAAGCAGGTGTAAGTGTGTTTCATCACAAATGCTTCGAGCTATAAAGAACGGAAAGTAAAATCTGAACAGTAAATATATTAAATCCATGTGAATAAATATAATAACATCCACCAGGAAATATGGTATTCCATGAACTGATGCATAAACTGTTGGTTTTCTTACTGTATGAATACTGATGAAATCACATCAGTTAATCTGTGCCTGTTGTTTATGCATGAATAACTAGCACTAGGTTACAATATTATACTAATCAGCTAAAATTGGGTAATGGCATTAACTAATTCTGTGTTATGCTAATGATATCTGGCTTTACATAAACAAACATCACATGTAAACTGACAACAGCACAAGTTAAAGCTGCTCGGTATGAATATTACCAACACAAATTAATGTCTATTACCAAACAAGAGAAATGTTAAATGCTTTACTGGAGTAAAATGGATGAAGACGAAATTTGGAAATAATCCTAATCGATTGCAATAGAAGACCCGTTAGCTGTTACGGGTTCATCTACTGGTTGAGTTTACAGAGGTTTCGCAGAAAAGGTAAGCACACATTGTGAACGAACAAAATGAGTAAACAAGACCACGGATCCAAACAAACATCAAATATTGCAGCAGGAACGTGAATAGCATTACAAAGGTTAAAAATAAGTTGTGTGACATTTTCAAGAGCTTCCTGTTGGATTGCAGATTACACGTTGAACCGCAGCTGCAAATAATAATAAGGCACTCTCTGTGACTGCATGAAGACATGATGATGATGCTATATTCTGCTGCTTGAGATTGTTCCCCTACATGCACTAGATCACATCTGAACTCCCGGTGAAGCAACGTCATTGTGTTTGAATCAGACAGAAATATCACACCGTCCCCGTGCCTCTATTATCAGTTCATATGAGTGTGCAATCCACTCGGATGCTCTACAGCAGCGCCTCGCAGGTCTGTTCTGATGGGGTTTAGACAGCAGGGAACACAATGCCAAACAATTGCTATAGTGGGCTTATCACAATAATTAAGGATGGGAATAAAGCAATGTAAAATAAAATAAATAAATAAATAAGTAAAATATTTTAAAAAGATAAATTAAAATAGATTATAATAAAATATTAAAATAATATAT
>JAUMHR010000081.1:11572299-11587455 GCA_032361145.1 Enteromius fasciolatus
TAATATTTTTTAAATATATATTTTAATATATTTTATTATAATATTATAATTATATATATATATATATATATATATATATATATATATTAAAATAAAACAAATACAATTAAATTAAATGTTTGTATTCAATCAAGCTTTACAGCATATTTGGACAAGCACACTACACAGATGTCTACATGGACAGGTTGTGTGACACAAAAACACACAAAGTAAAAGAAAATACAACCCAGGTCTTCCGCTTGTCCCTACACAACACATTTTCAGAAGCAATACACATATGAGTAAAAATAGTATTGCATTTAACAATAAAAATCATTGGCTCTTATGCTAAATGTATACTGCTGAAAAAAGGTTTTTCTCTTAAATGTACGGCAAAAACTGGCAGCTGCGAACATTACAAAAAATACAATAATGATTTTACACACATTTTAGTGCCTGAAATGATGAAATGTTAATATACAAACCTTTCTGAGCTGTTAATATCAATTATAATAACTGATATATGATACAGCAGAAGTCAATATGATGACTTAAATTTCACCAAAAGTGACCTCTCCAGTAACTTATAGCATAAATAATAAAGTAAATAATAACATAAAGACTGATGAAAGCGTCACAAAACACATTCATGCTAGCTTAAATAACGATGCATGCTATAAACATGTAATAAACTAAGTTAACGCAGTGCAGATGTGAAGGTTTGCATGCAGGGAATTCTGGGAACAAGCAGAAGAATTAGAAGAAGAACTCTTCAACAATATTCTACATGCATCAAACGTGTAAACGCTTTTACTTACGTTCTTTTCTGTTACAATAACGTTTCGCAATGTGCATCACCTTTTCAGTCATAAAGTCATGTAAAAAAAAATAATTTATTATATTGCTAGAAGTATGTAAACTGTCATAAGGTTTTATGGCTATGAACAATGCGATGCAACTATAAACAAAAAGCTGGCTCTGTAAGCATGAGAGCTGTGAGCTGTAATAAACTTGCGGGTGTAAGTGCAGGTCCGATCAAATGTGTGGTGTGCCGCTGATGAATCTAGCCTCTGTGTGAGAGTTTGAGTCAGAAGCGACTGTGTCGTAAACCCAACGCGCGTGCAGCTGCCTAACCAGACCTCAGAGCCGGCGCGAACGATGCCCACAGCCGCCCAGAAGTGCTGTCTAGGTAGGCAGTGACACATAAACGCTGACTGCTCAGACCAAGAGTGAAAACTCCTGTTGAGGCGCTTGATGCAAACACACGGCGTGAAGCATGCGAAACCCGTTCGGAGCGCGATGGAGACGGAAAGCCGCCGGCGCTCAGCGCGACGCAGCGCGGGATGAAGTGACTGTAGCTCGTTACCTGTCGTGTTCCTGCGCGGAGACAGAAATGCTGCGTGAAACCCGCGTTATAGGTGTCCAGAGACTCACAGACCCTCACAGTCCAGGCGAACGGAGAAACACACCCGGTCTCACTTCATCCTTCAACTGAGACTGACCCGCTATTCCAGCTCACCCTATTTCAACTGCGCTCTCTCTCACACTCATACACTCACACGCTGCCTGCGACGTCACACAGCGCATACACATATATGTATATATAACACACACACACCGCTGTTGAGAAGATCCCTGTGTCTGCTGCACTGCTGTCACACTCCTCTGTGTGTGTGTGAAAGAGAGAGAGAGAGAGAGAGAACAGAAACACCTGACGAGACATGCTAGCCTACAATCATCACATTAAAGTCACATTTGTAACAGTACACTAAATACACAGTAAAATAAAAATAATAGTTAAACTTTATTAGGTGGCCTAAAATATGATGCACTTACATTTCAGATTAACCATTTGGTACAGTTCACTTTGTGTACATGCAAGTTTTTACATTGTACTTACATGTTTAAAAATATGTAACTACATATGGAATTTCAGTATTACATTTATAATGACACTGCTGACCCATCCCTTACACCTTAACCTAACCGTGAACCTACACATACCACTAAACCTGTCCTTAACCTGCTCGTATCCACCTCAGTAGCAGCGAAAATGTTATGCAATGCATTATGAATAAAATAATTACATTGTACAATTTTAGTACATAGTAGATAAGGCAACCTAATATAATGTGTGACCATAATAATAATAATGAATACAAAGTGCAGTACTGCGGACTTGAATTTAGCTTTAAATGTAAATGTATTGCGTAATGTCTATTTAATGGCAAAATGTAAAAACAATTATGACAAAAAAAGAAAAAATGTTGCCCAACAGAAACTGTACTTACTGTAATTTGTTTATATATTATATTTTGAAAAACAAAAACAACCAAATTTAAAATTTATGAAGCCTTTTAATGGTAACATTTAAAAGTGAAAACAATCGTGAAATATGTAAATTTGTATAATTAGACTACTGACCCAAAACTGAGATATATATAGCTCTTCACTCTTAAAAGGAAAGGGGCTTCACGATGCCATAGAAGAACCTTTTTTGTCTAAATGGTTCCATAAGAACCTTTAACACCTGTTTCACAAAAGCTTCTTTGTGGCGAAAGAAGGTTCTTCAGATTCTAAGGAGGTAACCAAGAGATGGTTCAAAAGAACCTTTGACTGAATGGTTCTTTGTGGATCCAAAACAAGTTCCTCTGAAGAACCTTTTAAGCACCTTTATTTTTAAGAGTGTTGTGACAACAAACCCCGGTGTCTCCTTCACCACTAAAAGACCACAGAGGGGAAAAAGGCATAATTTCACAGAAATCAAATTATCTGAAGTAATGTCACAAAGAAATAACTGCACAAAGATGTGCCGTATACGATAAATAAAATACTTTTAAAAGCCTTTGAGTGCATATGCAACAGAAGAGTGTCCCTGAAAGCCTGTGTCTCCTCCGTTCCAGCATCGCCGTTTCAAAGGCAGAGAGGAGGTGACACAGTTACAGGGGATAATACAGGGTGAGCCATCAAAGTTGCATGCGCGCCTGAAATATTCATGCCCACTGTAAGATTCATCACAAAAGAGAAAAGAGCTTTATTAGTGCAGCAGCCAATTGATTCCATGCAATACCACAAAACGGCAAAGCGAGTGATGCAAGTGACAGTCGCACTGTTTGTTTCAACAACACATGAAGGGAGCGTAATAAACAGAGTGGCTTGAGAACGCTGTTCTGATTACAGCAAAAAATAGCATTAATAACCTATTAACAAACAAAATTAATCCTTAGTGGATCCCCACCGCTTACAAACTGAAACAATAGATGTTGAAGTGAGAGGACAACAGGAAATGTACATTTTCACTGGAGAAAGCATTATTATGGATTATGCATATTTTGGCCAGAGGCTATAGTAAGAATTAGTAAAGATTTTTTTTCACGGTGTGGACATGGTTTTCAAGGCTAAACCCTAAGGATTTTATTTTTTCACAAAAAGAAAGAATATTAGTTACTGAAAAAACTGGGTCAAAAATGTTCTTTAAAACTAGAAGCTGCCACCATTTTAAAAACAAAAAAGTAATTTCATTACAGCAAACACTTATACTAAACTAATGTAAGTAAAATGTCCTTAAGCTTACCGAAGGCAAGCAAACAGTCTAATTGTTAATTACAAGCAAAAGGATAAATAAATATCCATCAAAAATACCAAAGAAATGACGTAGGTTTTTCAGATATAGTAATACAGAAACACCCTTCAGGCATTTAATCAGGGGTGAAATTTGGATTTGTAAATATGGGGGGCACTGTGGTTTCAGGCTTTCGAGGGATGCACATGTGTATGCAAAGCCCACAAAATCAATTGGCAAACTGTAAAATATAACAAGATGAGAAAGTGAACAAATACTGGTCAGAATCCTAGATGCTGGCAGCTTGCAAAGCTTACATCTGTGCAGGATTCAAAAATCAAATCCGAAACTTTTTAAGACCTGAAAAAAAAAAGAATGAAAATGAATAGCTTTCCATATGAGCAGGGTAAGGCAATGTCGATGGTAACGGATCAAACCATAAAATGACTGGAAAAACGTGATCAAGAGATGAGTCGGATGTATAAACTATTACATTCATTTAAAGTTGGGTTATATGGGTGAACAAAAACTGCAGAAGGGTTTATTGAAAATGCAAATGATTTGTTCTCTGCCAGCAGGAGGCGCTTTTGGAGTTTAGCAGCTTCCTCGGTAGCACCAGTAGCCTACGCACAGCAGCACTGCACTTTATTAATCACTGCATTTAATTAATAAACATAAAAGTACTGCACAATCGTCACAGTATGCATTAAATATGAATTATTCTTATTAGTCAGTAAAGTTACTGCAGTGATTTAATAAAGAGCAGTTAGTGACTTTGTCTTTTTTTGTTTGATTCACTTTTATAATGTAGTCGGCAGCAGCTGCTTCTGCTTTAAGACCTGATGCACGGATCAAATATTGTGACACATCAATATTTCTATATTTCAATATTTTCAACTGTTTAGGTTCACTTAAGCATTCATTTACCTGAATACTGTCCAAGTCAGGTGTTTTGACATAATTGTTGTGTATTTGAGTGTGTAGCAATAACACGCAAAAGAGGATTTAATTCAGCATTTACACACTGACTGAAAGACGAGTTCTGTGAGCGAGCTTTGAGTGTGTGCGCACATAAACCTACATTGCAAGTACTGACTTGAAAACACATGATGCAAATACTGATCTTAATAATACATAGAGTCAGTGCCATTTCCTTAAAGTCTCCCTGGACTCTGTTGAATATTTTAGTCATTAAAGGCTTGAGTCCCAGTCAAGTCCGATCAGAGTCCATGACAAGTCAGAGAGTTTTAAAAACTGTATGACTCTGAGTACCCTGGATTCTCTGGATTATAGCCCATATGGCGACCATGTAAGGGCTCACAAAAATCCTGATATTTAATATATTTAACTTATGCAAAATGTGCATCACTTATTTATTTCAGCACTATCTTGTAACCAAAATTTAGCTCGGGAAGACATCACACATCATAGAGTTGAAGATGATCTGTTCGCTAATGGAATGACTGTCAGATTGAGAAGATGAACCAAAACATCTCCTTTTGCAACGTCTTAAAGTCATGATAGTTCTTTGAAATTTCCAAAAGAACCAAGGATTAATGTGCTTATCATCCGAAAAACTTTCACAGATCAAGGCTCTTGTGTTAGTCAACAGCTGTTCAAGGTGCACGAGTTAAACCCTTTGATATGCTCTTTGAATCCAACAAAATTTCCCCAAGTTACAAGAGGAAGCCTTGCTGATGAGAAACACCTGCCTGTGCTGACAATCCTGTCCTCGGCATCTCTTGACAAGGCTTTTTTCTAATAACTTTCAGCCTTTTGCCCCAAAACTTTCCTAAAGGAAGTTTCTCTTAGGTTTCCAACTCATCTGAAGGGTTCTTTTGACAACACTGAAACACTGATTGTGTTAGATATGAAAGGAGGCACCTTTTAAGCAATCCGAGGAAACTTGGCAATAGAAAATGTATGAAGTTTGATCGATAACGTAAAGTGAAGCAGATAAATGGTGGAAGGAATGCTTAGAGTTCCAAAATGTTAAAATTTGTGACCCCCCCATCCCTTGACAGCAGTGTTAGGGAAAGTTACTTATAAAAGTAATACATCACAATATTATCCTACTCCATAAAAAAAGGTTATTTACACTTTATTTTAAGGTGTCCATAATACAGAGTAATTACCTAGTAAGTACTTAGTAGCGAGTGTATTTACATAAAACAAAATGTACTTACCGTGTAACTAAGTTATGGAGCAGTTTGTACTTACAGTTTGTAATACTGTGTATGTAACAGGCTGCTACTGTTACACGTGTGTTACAGACAAAGTCTGTTACACAGATACTTATTTAACCAATAGATTGTCACATATGTATCGCAGGCTTTATACAAAGTAATTATAAACTCAAGGACACAGACATAAGCTGCTTAAAATAAAGTGTATCAAGATTGTACTTAAGGGTAAGTATCTGTGTAACAGACTCGGTCTGTAACAAATGTGTAACAGTAGCTGTGTGTTACATCTACATTATTACAAACTGTAATTACAGTCTGTTCCGTAACATAAGTACATTTTATTTCATGTAAGCACAATGGCTATTACTAAGTACCTAATTAGGCAATTGCTTTGTGTTATGACACCTTAAAAAAAGTGTTACCAAAAGTGTTCCTTTCAACAGGAAGTGGAACAGGAATGCATTACATTGTTTTTTTTTTCAACACAGTCTCACTCCAACTCGTCACATTTTGCTTGGTCAAAATAGTTTTGCATTGTTTTTAAATAATAGTTTTTTCCTATTTAAATCCGTTGTTTTAAATAGGAAATCATTGGTGTTAACATGCCGGCTCAATATTGTTATTTATTTATTTTTTATTATTTTATCGTCATAATTAAAAGATATATTCGGTAAAAACATTGGCATTATTTCATATATGTAGGGGTGTGATTTTTTCAATGTAAACAGTTAAAATTTTTTATTTAAATTATATTATTTACACATTTATAAGCACATAACCCAACCCTTGCCCATAAACCTACCATATGTCAATAAATCACAAGATATAGCAGGGAGATACAACCACCATCATCATTTATTTGAAAGATATTAATATTTCAAGTCATTTGATTCAAAACGACCGCTTGTTTATGATTAGTTTGTGCAATAAATAACTGTACAGTAACTGCATTTGCCTGTGTGTGTGTTTATATTGTTCAGAGATGGGTAGGTTTAGGGTATTGGGTTTGGTGCTCCAAAAACGATATATAATAAATTTATACATGCAGGCAAATCATTACATTAAGCCAAACAACTAAAAACAACCGAGGACCCCTCACGTCATGTGACGAGTTGGAGTGAGGTCTGGGCTTGCTTATAGGCATAGGCATAGGCAACATATAAAGTGTCAAATAAATCGCTGTTACGGTTCAGATCTTGCTTTGGCACGCTCTCTGTCGCTTTCCCTTTTTGACTCCCCAGAGGTCATCAAGGGCTGACATTTTAAACATGTTAAATGCTAGCTAGCTGTCTAGTTCCACTCTTCAGAACCCACACACTGTTTTAGGCTTACAGCATTACAGGGAATATGTTACAGGACAAGGAGATGGGTTTGAATACTGATGTTTAATGTACTTGCGCAGTAATGGAATTTGTTTCATTTTTAACAAATTCTTTTGAAGTGCAGCTATAACAACAGGCACATTTTTGGAAATATAGTCACATTTTTGTTACGCAAACAATATTTTTTTCTGTGAACTTTTATTGTTCAGTAGAGGTTTTTGTCATCTTAAAGGGACAGTTATACAAACAATTAAAATTGTGTCCTCATTTACTTATCATCATATTGTTCTAAATCTTTGTACAATTCTATATTCGGTTGAACACAGGTGTTAAAACTCTAAGCATCATAATTTTGTTGACTTTTTAAAAGGTGACTGAGGAAAAAACACTCCGAATCAGAAACTAACAGACAAGCTGCTTCGAATTATACAGACTCACACAGAAACATGCATCCCAAGGCTAGGAGACACAAAATCAGTTGAAAATATCAAAACATATTCTTCAAATAAACAGTTGTGTTTCAGTTATGTTTGACCTTGTGTTTAAGTGGTTGTGTTGTCTTTCCATTGATCTCCATTGATTCCTTGTGGATTTAAATAAAGACTGTGTTACTGTGTTTCCCATTTGTTCCTGCACACGTCTCCTGTCCTCGTGTTAAGAGAAATTGAGCAGAGGCACTTTCTTCAGCCTGAGGCTTATTCGTTTCACTTTTGTTGTGAAAGGCTTTTTACAGTTACCATATTCCTTTTGGATTTTTTGTTAAAAAGCAAATAAGCAAGCCCAGCCCAGGTGACAAAATTTACCGAAAGTAACATGATAGATTACTTTCCATAAAAAGTAACTATAATTGCATTACTTACAGTAGCTACTTTAATAGGAAGGAATGCATTACCTAATCAGATTAAAAAAATGTTCAGATTATCATGGCTAAAACAGCTAAACAGATTATTTCAGATGCACAGCACAGTCCTATGGATGATAACAGCCTTCTAAGCCTACCAGTAGGTGCAGCAGGCCCGTACTGACACATATGAATGGGCTGATAACGGCCGATTCAATCGAGTGATAACATCCGAAGTGGGTGGGAATTACTGGGTTGCAGATAGCCAGTGTAGTTTATTTATTTGTTTATTTTATAGTTATTATATTTTTAGTATTCGGTAACACAGTCGTGTGTCTGCTTAACATCTTTTAAGTAATGTACTACTGTACAAACTGATCAGAAACTTTGCAAGTATATGTCAACTTACTCTACTAACCCTAAACCTACCCCTGCCATTCTAATCTTAGAGTTAGTAGACATGTAGTTACAAAGTTACTTATAGTTAGTAGAATGTCACTATCAGAAATAAAGTGTAACCCAGTATTAAAGTATTCAATAAAGGATCTTTATTGGCATGTATGGTTCTGCAAAGAACTATTTAGGACCAATGAATATTTTAATTGTACAAATGGTTCTTTATCATGTTAAAAAAAAGTTTTGGTTGCAATTTATTTTAAAGTGTCCTTGGTGCATTATATACATAAAAACTGAGTAATAAATAATTAGCTACATGTACAATGCCTTTCGAAAGTATTCATACACCTTCATTTTTTCACATTTTTTATGTTGCTGCCTTATATTAAACAGCTTTTAATTACCTTTCCCCACATCAGTCTACATTTGCAAAAAACAAGTTTTTAACATCTTTGCAAATTTAATAAAAATAAATTTTACCTTGGACAGTTGACATTTAGCCCAGGAGGAGCATTCATTTTGCTTGAAGATGTTACTACACTTTCATAAAAAATCAATTAAAAACTTATACACGTTTTAAGAAACAGCTGACAATGCATATCAGAGCAAAACCATGCATTGAGGTCAAAAGAACTGCTGAGAAACAGGTATGCACCAAGCCATACATCAGTGGAAGAGTTCACAAAAAAAAATTCTGCTTCACTGAAGGGTCACAGAAGCATGTAGTCTCCATTAACCTTAATGGTAAACGTTTGAAACAACCAGGACTCTTCCTAGATCAAGCCTTGTGGGCAAACTGAGCAACTGATGGAGAAGGGCTTTGGTTACCGTGGTGACCATAACCTGATGGTCACTCTAGCTGAGCTCCATGATCATATGTGGAGATAGAAAAAATTACAGAAGGACAAACATCACTGCAACATTTAAAAAGTTGGCCTCATGGCGGTGTGGAGAGACTCGATCCTGTCCTCAGTGAAGACACATGAGAAGACACTTGGAATTTGTAAAAAAGAACCTAAAGGACATTCTCTGGTCTCATGTACCTCAATTCTAAGCATCATGTTTGAATGAAAACTGCTCTGCTCATCACCTGCGGAGTACCATCCCAAAAGTAAAGTGTGCTGGTGTCAGCCTCATGCTGTGGAGCTGATTTCAGCGGCAGGGACTGACGGACTCATCAGAGTAGAAGAACACTCAGTCCAGCAAAATATAGAGATAGCCTGTCCAGAGCATTCAGAAACTCAGACTGGGCAGAAGCGTTACCATCCTACAGGACAATGACCCTAAACACACAGCAAGAGTGGCTTACAGACAACTCTGTGAATGTCCTTGAGTGACCCAGACACAGCCTGGGATTGAACCTAGTCAAATATTTCTGGAGAAACCTGAACATGTGCGTCTGCCCCCCCTCCAACCTGACAGAGCTTGAGAGGTAAAGAGGAGAAGAATGGCAGATAACTGACAAATTGCTGATGAGCAAAGCTTCAAACAAAAAGACTTGAGGCTGTGAAGATGCTTCAGATAAATAGTTAGTTCGGGGTATGAATACTTATGCAATGTACTTATTTCACCTTTTTTTAGTTTTAATACATTTGCAAAGATGTTAAGAACTTGTTTTTTGCTGTACAGCTATGGTATATGGAGTGTAGATCGATGTGGGGGAAAAGTCATTTAAAGCAGTTTAACATAAGGCTGCAACATATCAAAATGTGGGGAAAAAACTGTACTTCCTATATAGTTGGGGTCAGGATCTGGGGTTGGTTTAGTGTTTCTTGCATGTAGTTATTATAATAGTGAGTTACGTGGAACAAGGTCAACTAAAGGTTACCCAAAGTTTGTTGGCATCAAAAGTTCTATAATTTTTAAAAAGTTAATTAATTATGAAAGAAGTTATTTTTAGAACAGCTGACTGAATGGTTCTTTGGAGAGCCAAGATGGTTGTTCTATAGTACTGAATGTTTAAGAAATGTCTGTCACTGTTCTTTTTTATTTCCTCTCAAAAAGCTTTCAAGGAAAAGAGACCAGATCAGAAGAATGAGGGTCTTCTGAAGGTATTGAACCATTTTCTGATAAGTAATTATGTAGGGGGTGGGATGAGGAGCAGGGTGGTACTTTTTCAGGACATGAATGCGGATGTATAATGGAAGATTTTTGCATCAGAACTAACCAGTCCAAGTCGAATCTGTGCAAGCTTGAACTTATTGCAAAATTTGTGGGGAAATTGAACAGCTTTGAAATGACTGGATTTCACCTGTGAACATTCACAGAGGGCAACTGTTTTAAAGCGCTCTAAACTTTGACTTGAATGAACACTGCAATGGTAATAGAACCACAAACTGTGTGTTGAAATGGAACTGTGTGTTTAGATGTTTTGTTACACATTTGCGTCCCTACAAGAAAATAAAACGAGCTCCAAAAACGATGTCCATCAGTCTCTCTTCTTGACTATATGACTAAGCAATTATTTGTCTGTCTACGTGTGTTTTAACACTCTTTCCACACAGAAAATGTCCTGTGGGATGGGTAATCAAAGCTTTAGGACGACATCTTCTGATTTGATGCTCATTCGCAGTCTCTGCTTGATGCTCCTCGTTGCTTTTGTTTCTCTTGCTTTGCCTTTCTGATTTGATGGCATTTGGACCCCAGATGCAACGAGATGAAAGCAAGGGCCTGATGAAACGCAATTCAGCTCCTGCGGCTCAGTCTTATGGATGATATGTTACTCTTATGAGGATCTGCCCTGCTGCTGGGCCTGACCTACACGTATAAACAGCCCTAAAGCGCACTCGCCTTTTTTTGCCTGTTTGCTTATATCTCATCATCTTATGTCCCCACATTCGTCACATTACAGATTTTCCTTCTCTTGTTTCCTCTCTATACAACATCATTTCTCCCTGTAGCTGCCATTAACCTAGAAAAGACTAGCAGCTTCCCAAAATAATCCGATTTCATTATGAACCACCCTAATGCCACCATAAAGCGTCTTTAGAGGAACATCCATATTTAACATGGTTTTGCATGACTGTAGATTTGCAGACTCATTAAACGAAGAATAACAGAAAGCGTTCCTGTTTTTAAAGTTAATGTTCAGTGTCCCCATAAAGTAAGCAATTTATGTCACATATCACATGCAATAAAAATAGGATGCATCATTCGTTCATCCAGCATGTTTCACAGCCAACAAATAGAAAATCTGTTAAATATAATATAGAGAGAGAGATCTTTTTTCTTTCTTTCTAAACTACAGTAGATATTAAAACTCTAGTCCATTATTGAATTGAATATAGTCCACAAATCTACCCAGGCCCATCTGATATGTTATTGTTATAGTGAGATAAGAAACTCTGTTTAAGACTGGGTTCATTTTATTGTTTCATCATTTCCAGTTAACAAATAATGTTTTGTTTATTTTATTTTTAAGGTTTGTAAATTATTTGAAGGTTGCAAAAACAATTCCTACAATATTCAACTAACTTTATTTTCTCCCGAAATATAGCATAATTCAGATTTTTTTAAATAAAGTTTTCTTGTCATGATTATATTATTTAAAGGTTACTGAAATGTTTCGCACAGCCTTTTATTAACATTATTTTTAAGCAAAAACTAATATAACATTATTAAAACGTTTAACTTAACATGTTTTCTTTTTGTGATTTGAACTATATTTAAATTAGACTAAAACATTTCTTAGAAGGTTCATCAATTAAAATCAAAACAATCAAATCACTATCTTTTCTCAGTCAAATCTCAGTCTGCATGTTTGCAGATCACAGATAATTGTAGTTAATTGCTAATTGCAATGATGTTGTATGTCAGTATATGATTAATGATTAGTTACAGTCTCTGTATTTACTGGAGAAGACATCTAAATCATTTCGATGATGTACAGTAAAGAGAGATTCACATGTAATGCACAATATAATGCTCAGCATAAGATGTACTGGCCTTGAATGTAAATCGAAAATAAAGGTTAGCTATTATTAATTCTAAAGACCCAGAAACAGAGAATGTTTTCTATTAGACACAGAGCATTGAACATATAATGCCATATTTCATACTGAATGCTATTATGAGCTCCTTTACGAGATCTTTCTGGCAGTTGGACGAACCTTATGCCCTATAGAGAACGTAAACTGTGGAGTATTATTAAAACTCCTTAAAGAGATAGGTGACCCATAAATTAAATTGTGTCATCATTTACTCACCCTCAAACCTAAGAAAGCTTGTTTCTTCTGAACATAAAAGTTGCTCAGTCGGTTCCTGTTGACTTGAGTATGGAAAAAGTATTGAATTCAATGGGAACCAGAAACTGTTTGCTTACCAATGCTAGAATATCTTCCTTTATGCTTAATGGAAGAAAGAAACTGATACAGGTTTAGAGTAATTTGAGGGAGTGTAAATGATGAATATAAAATAAAACTACCTTAGGACATGCAGCAATGGTCTAAGTCATGTTAGCAACATGTTAACCGGCTGTTACGGCCCGGGGTAGCACCTGTTCCCTATGTGGAATCTGTTTGCCTCTAGGTGGCAGTGTAGGTTCTGGTTTATGTTGTGTTGTTTTCTTTTCTCTTGTCTGTGTGCAGGGTGGAGACAAGCGGCAGGTGCGGTGGATTGGTTATAATGAGCTGACTGATAAAAGGATCCTTGTCTTCTGATGTGACACGATGGTTTAAGCCTACATCTCTCTCCAGAACCAGACTCGGTTTCTTTTTTATATTTTCTTTTGTTCTTTTCCTTTTCTTTATTTTTAGTTTATTTTGTATAAATTACTTTAAATAAATGTTTGAGTTGGCCTCCTTTTTTTGTAAATGTTACACTGGCCTGGGTTTGGTAGTTCGTAACACAGCAGAGGACCAGCTTAAACCAGCAAAAAAACCAGCAGGGAAATCATGTTAAGTATCTGATATCAGATAAAAGTAAAAATATGTCCCTTAAGCCAGCATCCAAGCTTCAAAACCTACCTAACCAGGATATGCTGTTTTTTTCAACATCTAGTCTCTATTAAACCTTCAAACTTCACCGTTTTGCATATGCTTCAAAGCTTTAAGCTAAGCTTTCTCAAAGCCAGCTTCAAAGTTTGTTCACTTTTTAATTCAAAACTACTTTTCAGTAAAGGGCAGTTACCTTTCACAAAATTGAGACGTGACATTTGTGTCTAATATATTCATACAGATAACTTATGTAGTCATTTTCCCCTTTACAGTACAATGTTGTCTGTAATTTCCCACTAAATCCATTTTCAGTAACACTTTCTATTAAATCAATATACATTCAGTAGCTCATGCCCATTGCCAGAATAACTCCATCTATGAATATAACCATGGAAATTCAACCGAAATGCACTGCAGCCGTGTTCCTCACAGAACAAACAGAAGGTTGGTCAGCTGATGAAGGCGGGTCAGTTTGTGGATGCGCAGGTGGCAGAGGTGCTCAGCAATCAGTGATGTTTGCTGTGTTTGGTCTGCAGGGGTGTGATGTGATTACCTCATCTTCACACTCACTGACTCATCTAATTACACAACTCCAGTGAAAGGGCACACTTGCAAAAAAGGTTAATTGCTTAATTTTCTCACCATATGTACACCCAGATCATAAGTCAAGTTTTTTATTGAATACAAATACACTATTTCAAAACTGAACTTCTGAGCACTCGGACTATCTCCTTTGTTTTATTTGTAAGCACAAGCGGCGGTCCGAGTCTTTCTGTTGTACCGCTGCACTTAATACAGAGGGCATGCTCTTCACCGGAGGACTTTGAATCTTCATAAAAAGGGCATCCGTGTCTGGATGCGCATCTCTTGCCAAATAGCGTGAAGAGAAGAGAAAAACATCCGTGGGGAAAGCAGAGACATTACACGGATCATTAGCTCCTGATATAGGAGAGGGAGCGCTGACTGGCTTAATGATGCTTTGATAAGCTGTTTTTGGGAGGTAAACATAATCTGTTAGCTTTTCAACACTTTTTTTGTACTCCGAGCAATTTTTGCCGTGAAACAAAACTGTCATTTGCTTGTTTGCAGAACAATTCACATCTGCAAACATTCATGAGATTCTGTTTTTGTGCTACTTCGTGTTGGAAATTTGCAATAATTAGACTCGTGCTGTTTCTGTCACAAACCACCTGTTCCTTTCCCCCCCGGTTTCACAGACAAGGCTTAAGGCTAGTCCTAGATTCATGTTTGAGCTGCGTGTCTCAAATTCATTCTCTGACATATCCTAAAATATTGTTCTGTCTCAAGATGCTCACCTGTAATGTCTTCTTTTAAAGCGTTTTTATAAAAGCTGCTTAACTTCATTTAACTAAGGTCTAGGTATCAAATATTTGGTACAGTTTTAATGGTTTATAATTAGTTTCTTATGCTCATTAAGGTTGCATTTATTTGATCAAAAACAGGAAAAAAAATAATTGGACTACAATTATTGAAAACGGTTTTCAATTTGAATAAATTAAATACATTTTTACTGTCACTTTTCATTATTTTAACACATACTTGTTGAACAAAAGTATTAACTTTATTAATTTAACATTTTAATCATCAAAGAATCTGGAAAAAGTATCTATCATGTGAAATCATGTGTAATGGATGAATGGATTTAGATTTCAATAGAATTTAAAGAAAATCACAGAAATAAATTATATTTTAAAATTATTCACATTATTGCTAGAGTTGTTCTGTATTTTTTATCAAATAAATGCAGCCTTGAGAGCAGAAGAGGTTACTTTTAATAAACATTTAAAATCTTACTGATCCCAAACTTTTATATGGCAGTCTGTATACAGTACAGTAGTTATACAGGGTGGGCCATTTATATGGATACACCTTAATAAAATGGGAATGGTTGGTGATATATCAAAATGGCCCATCT